>ML325413.1:0-129162 GCA_005239505.1 Nicotiana paniculata | reverse complement strand
TCCACCCCATCCTTTCATTGAATTGCCTCTTGACATTGGGATTGTGGGGTAGAAGATCTCGCTATATGAAATGCCTCTCAAGTGTGAGTGACCTTTGAGGCCACCATTCCCGGAACTTGTCGTAGGCTTTCTCACTGACGAATTTGTCTTGCCATACCGCGGGGTTCCTTGATCTCGCCAAACCCCCAACCTGGGTGTCACCACCTCTCCCGTCATCCGGGACATCCTTATCACTATCAACATTAACTGGAACTGCTATGGAGGACGGGGTTGTAGTAGTTGGAGAAGGTGGTGTCGGAGTCTCGCTACCTCCTTTTGATCCCTCAGACGACCCATACAAGGAAGTAGATTCATCGACGAGATGGAAAGGCTGGGATAGTGCCTCTTGTTGGGTTTGGGCAGCTTCCCCCTCAGAAATCTCCCGGGAGGGGGCATATTCACTAGTCTCCGAAGTGTCGGTAGTGGGTCTCCGGGGGATTTGTTTCTTCCCAATGACTTTTTGAAGAGCTAGGGGTGCAGTCTGGTTCCTCTTCCCCGGCCCGGGAGGATTCTCCCTCCCTTGTTTTCTGAACCACCACGAGATCTAACCATTATCTGCATACACAATCACTAAAAGCTCATTAGTAATGTTATTAAAGCAAGTATCAGATGAAGGCAGATAAATGATCAAAGTGTTTCACAGAACAGTGGACCACTAAGAGCGGAAAAGGAATCGTAGCCGCGGACTGGCCATCGCTGACCGCGAAAATCTGAGCGCGACCGCAGAAGACTGGGGTTCAGACTACCCAGTTTCTGAAGTAGGAACACCGCTAAACGCGAAAAATGGGCGCGACTGTGAAACTTGAGACGCTGACCGCGTAAAAAGGAACGCGGTCGCGGACCCATTTTTAGAATTCTCTGAAGTTTAGACGCACGGTCCGCGTGCTGCGGAAAGGCCATCGTGGACTGTGGAAAAAATCATTGCGGCCGCGAAGACATAGCCGGCTCAGTACCTACACATGAACACGAACCGTGAAATTTGGGTCGCGGTCCGCGAAATTCAAATAATACGGGCACTGAAGAAAATTTCATGACCTAGGGTTTTGTTCACTTAGCAAAAATTTGGCAATTAGGTGGTAAAATGAACAACCCCATACCCCATCAGGCGTGATAATTAATTACCCAACCAATTTTATCTTACATTTAGCATGATTATGATTCTTGGCATGTAGTGACCCTAACTAGAAAGAAGATGAATGAACTAAAATTAATACATAAAGTCTAACATACTAGTTGTGATAATTGAAGTAGGAACTTGACTCTTGGTTACTATGATGAGAATAAATATCAAAGAGAGGGGTACCAATAGTGCTCTATGGGTTTGAGAGGTGAAAGTTCGAAAAGGGTAAAAGGAGGAGGGCCCTCCTATTTATACTTAAACCTAAGGGCCCACCGACCTACCTGGGCATGGCCGCGGAATTTCACCGCGGTCCGGGCTCTTAGACTTTTGAAGAGCTGCTACTTCACCAACTCCGCTGAGAGCGAGAAAAGATTCGCGGCCGCGAAATAAGAACCATTTTCCGCGTAATCACCACCACGGATGCGGATTGAACTTCAGAGAGTTACCATTCCGTACTTTTCAAGTTCGCATCCGCTACATATTTACGCCTTCGTGAAACAACTTCCGCTGACCGCGAAATTTTGAGCGCGATCAGCGGTCCAATTTCCATACTTAGCCAAATTTTTCCAGTATGAGTCCTGCACTGCATAAACAATTTCTACACAAATCTCACAACCAGCTAGTTCAAAAGAGCCTAATCTAAGAAGAAAAATGAAAAAGAAAGTAAAAACACTTGGGTTGCCTCCCAAGAAGCGCCTTATTTAACGTTGCAGCACGACGGAGGTTACCATCATCATTGAAACTCTATCAAGGCCACCACGTGGTTGTCATCAAACTTGCCCAAATAATGCTTCACACAGTGCCCATTAACCTGAAAGATTTCACCATTTTTGTTCTTCAAGTCAAGAGCACAAAAATGTGTTACATGCACTACCTCAAAGGGGCCACTCCATTTGGACTTAACCTTTCCCAGAAACAGACGTAACCGGGAGTTGAAAAGAAGGACCAAATCACCCTCTTAGAATTCTTTGCTTCGGGCATATTTGTCGTGCAAGTATTTCATCTTCTCCTTGTATAATGATGAGCTTGAATAGGCATGAAACAAGAATTTATCTAGCTCATTGAGTTGTTCCACACGGAGATTTTCTGCAACATCCCACTTAAGATTTAACTTCTTAAGGGACCACATGGCTTTATGTTCTAGCTAAACAGGCAAATGACACACTTTTACAAACACCAACCGGTACAGAGACATACCGATTAGAGTCTTAAATGCAATCCTATAAGCCCACAATGCCTCATCGAGCTTCCTTGACTAATCCGTTCTATTTGCATTCATAGTTTTTGCCAATATGCTTTTGATTTCGCTGTTTGAGACCTCCACTTGTCCACTAGCTTGGGGATGATAAGGAGTTGATACCTTGTGATTGACATTGTACTTTGCAAGCAAAGTGTCAAATTCCCTATTGCAGAAATGTGACCCTCATCACTGATAATTGCATGAGGAGTACCAAACCGTGTGAAGATATTTTTCTTGAGAAACGCCACCACACTTCGGGATTCATTGTTGGGCAAAGCGACGGCTTCAACCCACTTGGAAACATAATCCAACGCCACCAGAATGTAAGTGTTGTCACACGAACTCATAAAAGACCCCATGAAGTCTATGCCCCACACGTCAAAAATGTCAACTTTAAGAATAGTAGTGAGAGGCACTTCATCCTTCTTTGATATTCCCCTAGCTCTCTGGCCTTCATCTCACCTCTTGACAAGGTCACTTGCATCTTTATACAGGGTTGGCCAATAGAATCCACATCTAAGAACCTTGGAAGCAGTTCTCGCCCCATAGTGATGACCACTATAGGGCGAGGAATGACAAGCATCAAGTATACTCATTTGCTCCTCCTCTGGGACACATCTATGAATCATCCCAATAATAATCCAAATTGTCCCTCTTGAGTTTCTTCCTTTGGTTAGAAGAGAGCTACAGGGGACTTCTGAGCCCTCAGGCGACCCAGACAAGGAAGTAGATTCATCAAAAAGATGGGAAGGCTGGGATTGTGCCTCTTGTTGGGTTTGGGCAGCTTCCCCCTCAGAAACCTCGTGGGAGGGGACATATACTCTGGTCTCCGAAGTGTCGGTAGTGGGTCTCCAGGGGATTTGTTTCTTCCCAATGACTCTTTGAGGATCTAGGGGTGCAGTCTGTTTGCCTCTCCCTCGGCCCCGGTGTCGCGCCGCCTCTTTCCTCGCGGAGATCGGGTTTATGACATTCGGTTGGGACAACTCTTTCCTTTTGGGAAAGGGGTTTGTGTTTTTTAGAGTCGCCACCTAACGATTTTTAAAGATGCGTTAGGACACCAAATGGGGTTCATTTACAACTACATTGCTAACCGGAGATAGAGTAAGGGCTTGAAATTATCCTAAGGGGAAGGTGTTAGGCACCCCTCAGGATCCACAAGTTTGGTTCCCGGCCAAACAACTTTTGTGAATTTGTACGGCTTAGAAAACAAACAAATAAAGGCTCAAATAAGAGGGGATTTAAGTCTTAAGCATGCAGATGTTTGAAAATAATAAAGAAGGTTAGATTTTGAAAGGATTATGATCTAAGCATATAAAGGGTATCCTAGGTTTATAATAATATGGATCACATCAGTACAATACACGGTAATCACTCCTCAAAGAGGGGCTACACGTGGTATTAGCGCACCGTTCATCATATCCATATTATACCCTTAGCCACTCCGTGAAGGTAATTAAAGCGTGTGTTGGTCACAGATTCTATTGCGTGCTGTTACCCGCCCCTTCCTATTAGTCCCAGAGGAGGTTAGGACTACTATCCTAATAGGGAGGTACTAAGAAAACCCTCAGGTTTAAAAGGTAAAGCTCTAGGGCGACAAACGAAAGCATATAGGGCTGCAGTTAATGGGAACATAGAAAAAGAAAGTAAAGGCTCAAGTTTACCTCCACAAGTAATATAGTTAGACAACACGGCTCAAACACAGTTAAGGGCAGTATTTAAATTCAGAATCCTAAGATATGGTACCTAAGTGAGCTCAGAATATAGACAGATATGCATGCCGATTTTTATTACTCAGAAAGGGATCCTAATCAATGGACCTACTGATTTGAATCCTTTTAAGCATTGAGCAACATATACAGGAAGGCAGATTCCCAGTCTTAGACAAATTAATCACCTAAGGCTTGTCTAGGTGTGAGATAGTATGTACCAATTACCAGCATCACTTAGAGGACAGCTTTTCAACATTGTGTTACCTAGAACATGCTGTCCTACGTGTTCAAAATACAGACTTGTTATCAGTTGATTATGAGAATTGAATGCAATTGTTTTTATTAGTAATTAGGCTAGGTGTGCCTAAACTAATGAGATGCAATCCTAAGGACGTGATATCTAATGCACGAAGATGTAGAATGGTGCGGGATCAAAAGCCTAAACAAGGTCTCTAAATGCAAAAACATTGCAGTGTTTTGACATGCTTTCAGGATATGCAAAAGTGGAAGGTTTATTAATTGTTTACCTAGAACATGATTTCTATGTGTAGCATGGTAAGCGTGATGGCACATTTTTGTTAACACTCTTGTTTTAAGGCAAGATTCAGATTACGTTTGCATAGATAGAATCACACGATAGCAGTTTTTCCATTGTTATTACTGACCAGGATTTTCTTAAGTGATATAACAGTATTGCAGTAAAGTGCTGAAACAATGTTTATAAAAATCCTAAAGAGCATGATTTCTAATGCATGATATGCTTTGCACATGTTAACCCGAAACATGACTTTTCAATTGCGCACATAGGAAATGTAAACCTAAGAGCATGGTTTCTACCCTTTTAGATCTATAGCATGCATAGTTACCCTTTCCTTTTTTACTATCCATTCCCCAAGAGTTGTTTACAAATTATTACAGGCCAACGAATGAATTATAGAAATAGAAAAATCAAGAAGCTACTCTATAGGGAGCCTTCAATTAGGCCCAGATTTCCCAAAAAAGCCTCAATGGCCTCATATGCCTCAGTTCCATAGACAAATCAGAGTCTAGGTGCATCAAAGTTCCCTAAGGATCTCAAGGATCCCGGCCAGTGCTTACACCTAGACTTAGTAACCAAGAATTGAACAGGTGCAGTGTGGAAGTGACAGCCTTAGTGTGGAAGAGTTCAGAGGGAGCTCGAGGGTCCCAAAGCAGTGCTCACACTGAGGGGGGGGGGGAAGAACTTAAAGGTCTAGGAGTAGAGTGAGAGTGCAGAAATAGTTTTGAAAAGCTTTGAGTAAATAATTTACACAAGAAAGACTGGTTTTTACAAAAAAAAAAGAAGTGTTTTGCAAAAAGGATTTTTATTCAGTAAACAGTTTGAGAAAAGAGGAATGCAATCAGAATAAACACATCCACATCTTAGGATCATAGAAGCGTACTAAGACAAGTTCAACAACCACAAACAGGGTAGTGAAGGATTGGGGAGATACAAGGCACAAAGTAGTGAACATGTAACAGGCAGAAGTAGACATGGATGCAGAATCAGAAGTTCCTAATGGGGTTCATGGAATTGGGATACATCATAGTATGGGTTTAGACTAGACATAACAGTATCAAACAGCTTAAAGTAATACCAATAGAGGCATGCCCTAACCAAAGCTAGTGTACAGACATAGGGATAATGAGAGTCACATAGAAACAGGTTTCAAATACATAAAGACATGTTGATTATGAAAGTAAAGCATAACTTAAAATGCTAAATGAAGCCCCAGATTTTAATTACATGTCCAACAACAAAACAGTATATAGAAGCATATACGAAACATAATGAATTGAAACAGCAAAATAAACATGTTGGTTTGGGAACTGGAATTAAAATCAGAACATACCAATGAAGGGAAGAAGACAGTAAACACAAAGTAGGATAGGAGCACAATAGTTAGCCTTGGCTTGCAGCCGGCTAAATTAGAACAGTGACAAGTAGCACAGAGAAGAGAGCAGAAAGTTTTTGTTGTGAGAGAGAGTTATTGAACCAGTGAGTTCCTCATTTATGCTAATGAAAGACCAAAGTATTTATAGTTTGAAAACAGGTAGTCAAATAAGGTAAACTAATATTTCAGCAGTAATTATGGGGACTCAGAACCAATCAACATATAATCAAGGCAAGTACTCCCTTCAATTAAAGAGTCAATGTCCAAACGGTAATAAACAATAACAAAAAATAAGGAAAGAAATCATTGAAAAGCTGACTTTAACATACAAGTAGTAGTAAAAGTATAGAGCATGTGATTAGAGCTAGATTCAGAATATCCTAATTAAGGAAAGTCAATTTGACAGCATGTTCATTCGCAGAAATAAGGCAATAGATGATTCAAATCCTAAAAAAATCAGTCAGGAAACCTTCAAATTACAGGAAACCAGTATTACTCAAAGGAAAATATCACATATTTAAGGAGCTGCTCAAAATCAGTAAAGGATATGGTGTAAAAATCAACAAAGCGCTAATCACACTTATTCAAAGATTCAAAATGATAAACAGTAGTTGAACGGAATAACACATTTTAAACAAAAACTAGGAACCCTAATCACCAAATTAGGGATTCGCATTAGAACATAGCAAATAATTAAAGGAATCAGTAGACGAACATGGCTTAGACAGAAGCGACAAAGAATCAGAAACCCTGACTGCAAGTATAGAGCAAAAATCACATAGTGTTTCACGAGAGTAAAGCAGTCGCAATAGAACAGGTAAAACATTATTGTAAACAAAGCTTGGAATCACAGATTATACCCAAGAAATTTGGGGCTTTTTGTCAAAATGAATTAAACAAGAAGAGAGCGGCTCAAACAATGCTTAAACACAATAGAATCATGAAATAATACTAAGATACCCGAAGGAAAACTGTTTTTGAAAAGAATTTTAAAACCCTAGTTTTGGAAAAAATGAAAAATCGTTCTAGAAATAGGAGAATCTTTAAAGAAAACACAGGAAAACCTCATAATACATATAGATCTGTTACATATCTAAAAGAATTGGAAGTTTAGAAGCTAGGGTTTCAAAGAGAGAACCTAGAGAGAGAGAGAGAGTCGGTATGGAAACCACCGGATCTAGCCGGAAAGTAGGAAAATCTTACTGGAGATCGAGCCATGAAGGCCTGAGACAGGCCAAAGGTGTGAGAAAGTGAACCCTGGTCTCTTGAATACCTTAGAGATGGAAACACCGGCGTAAAGGAGCCATGGGAGGCTGAGGATGGTGAGGACTTCATGGCCTCCAGCGAAGAGGCGGCCGGAGAAGACGAGCAGACCTCATCGGAGGTGGAGAGACTGGAAGTCTCTAGAGGGGCTAGAGATATAGAGAGAGAGAGTAGAGAGATGAGCGTATGAGTGAAAATGAGAGACAGGGGGGGTAGGTCATTAGGATTAATTATGGTAACAATCGATCTGGGTCGTTGATCAAAATTGATCAACGGCCAAGATTTAGGAAGAGTTGGGTCGGGTGGATTGGTTATTGGGCCTGGGGGGTGTTTGGGCTAATTTAATTGGGTATTGGGTTTAATTTAGGCCACAATTGAAATTAAAAGATGGCTATTAGTTAAATAACCCCTTAAAAATAGATAAATGATTAATAAAGTAGCTAGTAATTATAAAAATGAAATTAAGGTAATTAGCTAATATTAAAAATGTAAAATGACTAATTATTAATTTAAATGGTATAAAACGTATAATTAGGCTATCATTGTAAAGTTGCTGTAATTATAGCTAAATAAATGCCAAATTGGCTAACTTATGAAATAATTAAATCCTAATAGGATAAAAATAGTATATTGAGCTGGGAAATATTTTGAAAATTATTTATAATACAATTTATGCATAATTATAGAGTGTAAAATACTGAATAATTTGGGAAAGAGATTAGTAAAAATATGGAAGATTATGAAAAAAATGCCAGTTATGATAAAAAGTGATTTTGCCGGTATATATGTAAATTTAAAAAATATTTTGAGGGAAAATTGGGTATTAACAGCTGCCCCTCTTTACCCGGGAAGGATGAAAGAGTTGTCGGGTAAAGATATGATGGCCAATTTTGACCGAGGGAAGCGGTATGAAGAGGTTTCGGCCGCGCCCTGGTTTCTGAGCTGCCTACATATCCCTGGTATTACAGGAATCAGGCCGTATATTCAGGGGTTATCGGCGAAGTATACCGATGAAGTTGTACAAGAACGGACGCAACGTATGGGTTTAGGTGAACAAACGACTTACGAGAATGGTTAGGAGAACTGGAGCGGGACCGCTCCTGTCAGGATGGCTGTTGCTTGTCGGACTACCTGCAAATGAACAATACGAGCGTATATTGTGCATAATTTAAACATGATGCAAGTAATTTTGGACCATGAATGTTGTCTTCGGACGGTTAAGGATGACATCCTTTAGACCATGATGTCCTGGGCCATGAATTGCTTGATGCATGATTCGCAGGCCATGAAATGATGTTCTCGGGCCATGAGGATGGTGCCTCCAAACCATGACGCCTTTGAATAATGATATGTAAAATGATAAAAGAGATCCTTAGGCCATGACATAGTGTTCACGGGCTATGAATATGGTGCCTCCGAACGATGACGCCTTTGGATAGGTTGGCGATATATTAGCCCATGAAGATGCAATAGTATGATGCTAACAAGATAGAGCTTAGTCTTGCAAATTAAAGGGGCAGAGCTTAGCCCGAAGGAAAGCGAAATAAATAATGCTTGAAACATCAGTCATTTTTGAAAAGTATATTGGAGGCAGAGCTTAGCCTCAGAAGGCAGAATGGGAGCCTTATACAAATGCAGGTGGAGGTAGAGTTTGACCTTGGAAGGCAGAAAGGTAGCCTTATGCAGGTTGGAAGGCAGAATGGCATCCTTATGCGAATGCAGATGGAGATAACTTTTAGTCTCGGAAGGCAGAAAGGTCGCCTTATGCAAAATGCGAATGTAGATGGAGACATATTTTCGTCTCGGAAGGAAGAAAGGTAGCCTTATGCAGGTTGGAAGGCAGAATGACAGCCTTATGCGAATGCAGATGGAGACAGCGTTTAGTCTCGGAAGGCAGAAAGGTAGCCTTATCCAAGATGCGAATGCAGATGGAGACAGCGTTTAGTCTCGAAAGGCAGAAAGGTAGCCTTATCCAAGATGCGAATGCAGATGGAGACAGCGTTTAGTCTCGGAAGGCAGAAAGGTAGCCTTATCCAAGATGCGAATGCAGATGGAGAAACCGTTTAGTCTCGGAAGGCAGAAAGGTAACCTTATGCAGAAAAATAAACGACGGTAGGAATTCTTAGCTGGTGATAGATTGCGACATGGTGATTATTGAGGGTATTGTGACTGCGCGACATTATTTGTATTGATAATAGATGACGACAAGTATGATGGTTTTGCGGATTGTGATTTTGAACATGTTCGTCCTTTTGTGTGGACATCGAACTTTGGCATTTGCGATCGTGATGAAAATTGAGACTTCTCTACGTGTTTTTCTTTGTGCCTGCATTCATAGAAAAATCGTGAGTTCTGTAAAGGGAAGAGTTAGTTCGTGTTCCTGCTGGCTTTACTTGACTCGTTCGGCTTGATCTGATGATACAGTCTGCGTCATTAGGGCTAGCATTTGCTAAACAAGATTTTTCAAGAATAAACATGCACGATTTTTGTAAAAGTATAACATGAACATATAATCTAAAATAGTTTTAGATGAACCGACGTCTGTGAAACGGTTCGAGACATTGCAACCTCTCTCGCTACATAATTTGGAGGGTCCTCCTCAAAATTCTTCCCCAGTTTGATGGGTTGACGTTTCTGACTGCTGCTCATGCGGCGATCGGCTGAACTTGCTTCGGAATTTTGAGGGTCCTCCTCAAAATTTTGCCCAGTTTTCAATTGCGGGGAAAATGAGATTTTTATTGAATTGTGACCGAACCCATAGGGTTGCCTACGTATCCCCTCTTATACGGGAATCAGGTCAGGCGTAGTTCAATTTACATCATCATTGGGAAAACATAAGATTACACATAGTAGTGTTTGACTGCATTTGAATTGATTAGCTTTGGCCAGACTTCTCCGTCCATTTCTGCGAGTATAAGTGCTCCTCCTGTCAGTACCCGGTGAACCATGTACGGACCCTGCCAGTTGGGAGAGAACTTCCCTTTGGCTTCGTCTTGATGTGGAAAGATCTTCTTCAACACCAGCTGCCCTGGTGTGAACTGTCTCGGCTTGACTTTCTTGTTGAAGGCTCTGGACATTCTATTCTGACAGAGTTGACCATGACAGACTGCATTCATTCTCTTTCCGTCTATGAGGGCTAGTTGCTCATAACGGCTCTACCCATTCTCCGTCGCTGAGCTCAACTTCTTGTATATTTCTTAGAGATGGAATCTCAACTTCCGTAGGAATAACAACCTCAGTACCATAAACTAGCATATAGGGAGTTTCCCCTGTTGAGGTGCGAACTGTGGTGCGATATCCCAATAAGGCAAATGATAACTTCTCGTGCCACTGCTTGTGCCTTTCTATCATCTTTCTTAGTATCTTCTTGATACTTTCTGAATCTCCCAGGTTGATGCTTTCAGTCTCGTCCAGGTTGGACTTAGGTCTGTTCTCAAAATTCTCAACTTCTTTAACGATCTCGTCCGGTTTGTCATCTTCTTCCGAATCTACCTCCGTTTGCTGCGTTGTCTCGTTGCATGTCACAGTCATCAGTTCATCAAGACAGGTAATAGTAATACTGTATAGGTAAAGTACTGAGAGAAAAATGATAACAATAAATATTGATTCATAAGAAAATTTTAAAATGCTTTTGATAAACTGAACGATTGTTTTGAACATTGAAGATCTTATTGCAGGAATTAAAATGCGAAAAAGGAAATCATTTCATAAAGAAAATAGTGAATAATGCTTGTTTTAGCCTTGTTATCCCAAGGCTCGTGGGGCTTTGGTTGTCCTGACAGTCCAATTCTTGATGTACGTCCCTCTGCTCACCTCCTGTATGGAAGGGCCTTCCTCCCCCTCCTCCTCAAGAATAACACAACAGTCCATATCACTGTCCTCCAGAAACAAGTTCCTCATTGCTGCAAGTGCTTCTTCTTCGTCTGATCCATAAATAACGTCGGCCTGTTGGAAGGTCTGCTCCAAATGCGGTATTGGTTGCTCCAAAGGGTAATAAGGACCGCTCCATGGTGGCGACCAGTTTTTGAATTCCTCCCAAGTGTATTCATATCCCAAACCGAAAGTGGTGTCGTGCTTCTTGAGTTTGATAGGTTTGGAGATCCCCTGAAGGTTCTTGCCGAGCCCTTTACCTGGCTTGTACCCTCACAAATTCATCATACTTGCGATCTTGCTATCCCACCATTTTTCTTTGTCGATAGTTTTGACCCGTTCAATATGGTGGTAAGTTTCTCCACTCAGCTTCTTTCTTCCTTCAATTACCGGAATAGTCTGGAGACTGTAAATAGGGTTGCTACCGTCGCCATGAATAATCACCTCTTGGTGGTTCCACTCGAACTTTACTGCCTGATGTAGCGTTGATGCTACGGCCCCAAAAGCATGGATCCAGGGTCGTCCCAATAACAGATTGTAGGACGCTGGCACATCAATCACTTGGAAATCCACCTCGAACCAGGTTGGCCCCATTTGTAGGCATAGGCTGATCTCACCAATGGTGGACCTCTGAGATCCATCAAAGGCCTTCATGTTGATTGCTACATCATTTATCTCATGCATCCCTTTACCCAATTTCTTGAGCGTTATCAACGGGCAAATATTAAGACTGGATCCCCCATCGATCAGGATTCTGGTGATGAAATAATCTTCGCATTGCACAGTGATGTGCAGTGCTTTGTTATGGCCCAACCCTTCAGGAGGCAGCTCGTCCTCATGGAAAGTGATCTTGTGACTCTCCAACACTTGGCCCACCATATTAGCCATTTCTCCACTAGTGATGTTGTTTGGCACATAGGCTTCGTTCAACACCTTCAATAAAGCATTCCTGTGCGTCTCGGAATTCTGCAGCAAAGAGAGGATGGATATTTGTGCTGACGTTTTGTTCAACTGGTCGATGACCGAATACTCCTTAGCCTGTACTTTCCTCCAAAGGTCGTCCGGACTTGTCTCGATAATGGGAGGCCGATTGGAAGCCTGCTTGCTGGATTCAGCTAGATGTTCAGGGGTATAGACTCTACCAGTTCTTGTCATACCCTACGCTGCAACAGCCTCTTTAGTCTTGACTTTGCCTTTCCTTCTCGCCTCGGCTGTATAGTCCCATGGTACAACATTTGTATAGAAAGGCGGTGTGGTAGATATTGCCACAGTGATTGGCGCAGCTACCCTCACTTCGAATGGAACATGTTCCTGGGGTGGCAAGACTGCAACCTCAAATGGTGCGGGTGCATTTGCCGGAGACACGAACTCAACTTCAATCGATACTAGTGTCTTTGCAGGTGACGCTGCTTCAAACTCAAGAGGCATGGACATATTTACCTCAGCATCTTCAGATTGTTGAATCTGGACTATGATTGGGTTGAGAGTGACTACAGGTTTCTTTGGATCATCGCCTCCTGCGATCAACCCAATTGATCCCTCGGGGTCCCAATCATCCTCTATTTCAATCAAGTGGATGCCTCCACCCTTATGGTCCGGAAGAGGATTATTGCGGACGTTTGGAGCAGATTCCTTTGCCACGATGACCTTGTTGTTAATCAGGGTTTGTATCTTGTCCTTTAAAGAGCGGAATTCATCGATGGTGTTCCCTTTCATGCCAGAGTGGTATGCACAGGACTTGTTTGGGTTGACCCATTGAGAAGGATTCTCAGGGGTTGCGGCAGGGATGGGGGTGACATAACTAGCAACTTTGAGCTTCTCATACTGTTGGTCGATGGGTTCAGCGATGGCGGTATACTATTTGGAGGTCTTCGATCAGAATTAGGACGAGGTCTAGGGAAGTTTTGACGGGTAGGGGGTGATTGGTAATGAGATGGTTGGGAATTGTAAGTGTGATATACATGAGCGGGTTGTGAGTATCTGGGTGAAGCAGGTTGATATGTCGGTGGTGGAGATGGTTGATAAGTTGGTGGTGGAGCTTGGTATGAGGGTGCTTGGTAATTTGGGGTTGGCTGATATTTGAGTGGAGGTGTTGGGTAAGTTTGGTATTTGAGTGGGGATTTGGTTCTTTGTGCAACCATCACAGCTCCCTCGTTTCTTTTCTTAGACACACCACCAGACTGCAAAGCCTTGTTTGTACCTTGCAAGGCTTCAAAATTTGTAACCATACCGCTCTTGATACCTTCTTCAATCCGTTCACCTATTTGATAATGTCGGAGAACTTGTGGTTTTCAATCATCATCAACCGTTCATAGTACTGCGGGTCCTGGGCCTGGACAAAGAACTTTCTCATCTTCTCCTCTTCTAAGGCAGGTCTAACCTTAGCAGCTTCATACCTCCAACAAGTAGCATACTCGTGAAATGTCTCTGTGGGCTTCTTTTTCAAATTCTAAATATAGAACACGCCTGGTGCATTCTCTGTGTTGAATCTAAATCTGTCCATAAAGTCCGATTCCATGCTCACCCAATTCAACCATTTCTTGGGATCTTGGATGATGTACCAAGACAATGCATCTCCTTTAAAGCTCCTCATGAACAGTTTCATATGGATCCTTTCATCCTTCCCTACTCCAACCAGCTTGTCACAATAAGTTCTCAGATGGACTCTTGGATCACCTGTACCATCAAACATTTCAAACTTAGGAGGTTTGTATCCCTCGGGCAGTTTGACATCAGGCTGTATGCAGAGGTATTCATAGTTCAACCCTTCGACTCCCTTGATTTCCTCGACGCCTTGAACCCGGCTGGTCAGCTTCCTAAGTTCCTCGGCCAAGTTCTTGATAAGCAGGTATTTTTCGTCAGATCAGGTGTGTATGTGAAATGGGGAGTAGAGTGTGGCATGGTCTCCACGTAGATGGGATTGTTATGATGGCCTGGAGAATGAGTGTGGAAAAGGTCATTTGTGGAGTTCTGAGGTTCTGGGATAAGCAGTGGGGTGTTGTTTGGAGTATGGCAGGAATTGCAGTGTGCTAGGGGAGTTTGGTTCGTTGGTGGGGTGTTGTGATGATGAGCTGCGGGATGATTTTGCCATTTTGGGATGTTTTGAGAAGGTGCAGGATTCTGGATATTGACGTTTGGGACGTTGAGGGAGAATGACAGGTTTGCTAGATTCCGAACTTGATCAAGCTCTTCTTGAAACTTTAACAATTTCCGTTCTAGCTGCGACACAGTTTCATTCTGAATCCGAATACCCTGGCCATTAATGGCCTCTACCCGTTCAACCACATTCTCATTTCTGCTGTTGCCTGAATCTTCCATTTTCTTTTTGCCTTCGTTCTTACCTTTAGGAGGACTAAGAGGAGGAGAGGGTGGAGGGCCCCTGGATCTTGTAAGATAGGATGATGATGCCAGAGTGCACGAACTAACCTTTGGGGAGGGGAATAAATAAATAAAGAAAAAAAACAAAAACAAAAGTAGCCAAGTCAGTGAGGATTATGAAAAGTATTGCGGTATTTAAACACATAGTGCGGGAATGTAAAGTGCGTCCTAATTTGGGGACCTCTTTTGTGCCCGAGGTAGGCCTAGCGACAAATTGATTTGGAGAACTCAAGATGATAAATGCCTCATTTTATTGATAAGAAAATAGACGAATCCCAAAATGACACTTAAATAAACAGGAAGTAAAGGTCACTAATGGCCATTTGCCTTATTACATTGATAAAGTAAAAGAAAGACATTCCTATCTACTTGGTCTCAGAAGGACCTTCCCTAGACTCGGCATTCTTGCTTCCCTCGTACAGTTTCCCCAACTCGTGCAATCCTAGCAGTAGGTATTTCTTGACGTGTTTCTTATCACTGGAGGAAAGGTCTTCCCACCAGTTCAAGAGCTTTGGATGGATATTGCTGACCATGCTGAATCTAGGGACTTCGTGCCTCATATTCTGCAAGACAAACATAGTTAGGCCCTTAACCCCGCCAAACTCGACTATTTAACATCAATAATTAGCATAAAGCATTTAGTTCTCCAAATAAATAAGCAGAACGTGATGACGTCCGTTTGGGTTTAGGGAAACCCAGTGGACTTTTGGATAAGGAAATCTTAAAATCTATCGTACGGACCACACTTTAGCCTAGCTAGGTTTGACCATGATGCATGAAACAACATAACGGAGTAAGGTTTCTATGGGGTTTTAGACTGGTAACCTCGAGCGGACAACTCAAGGGGTAAAGGCACGGAACCGTCGAATGCACCGCTGATCGACTAGTTTTACCGCAAATAAGCCTTTCCGAATTTAGGGGGTAATAATATAGGAAGAGTGCAACCACTCATCAGTGTTGCTATAGTATTTTGTTTGGCACGAGTGGAGTATGAATGTTGAGCATGATTATGAAATAATTAAGCATTAAAGACATGTTGTCATGTATTTGCACATTATGAAAGCAGTAAATACAGCAGTTTATAATTTAAAAGCGGTTACAAATGAAGGAAACAGAAAGATCATGTTAGTTACTTTTGAAGAACAAATAAATGCTTAAAGAAATAGACAAGTAATTGCTCACAAAAAAGGGGAAAGGGAAAGGTCGCAAGTATTAACAAAGTAAAGACAAGTTCACAAAGCTGTTTGAAATGGTAAAAGCCTAGATAAATCCCTAGCAGAGTCGCAATGCTGTCGCACCCCCTCTTTCCTCGCAGAGATCGGGTTTATGACATTCGGTTGGGACAAGTCTTTCCTTTTGGGAAAGGGGTTTGTGTTTTTGAGAGTCGCCACCTAACGATTTTTAAAGGTGCGTTAGGACACCAAATGGGGTTCATTTACAACTACATTGATAACCAGAGATAGGGTAAGGGCTTGAAATTATCCTAAGGGAAGGTGATAGGCACCCCTCAGGATCCACAAGTGTGGTTCCCAACCAAACAACTTTTGTAAATTTGTACGGCTTGGCAAGCAAACAAATAAAGGCTCAAATAAGAGGGGATTTAAGTCATAAGCATGCAGATGTTTGAAAATAGTAAACAAGGTTAGATTTTGAAAGGATTACGATCTAAGCATATAAAGGGTATCCTAGGTTTATAATAATATGGATCACATCAGTACAATACCTGGTAATCACTCCTCAAAGAGGGGATACACGTGGTATCAACGCACCGGTCATCATATCCATATTCTACCATTTCCCACCCCGTGAAGGCAATTAAAGCGTGTTTTGGTTAAGAAATCTATTGCGTGCCGCTACTCGCCCCTTCCTATCAGTCCCAGAGGAGGTTAGGACTACTATCCTAAGAGAGAGGCACTAAGCAAACCCTCAGGTTTAAAAGGTAAAGCTCTAGGGCGAAAGATGAAAGCATATAGGACTACAGTTAATGGGAACATAGAAAAAGCAAGTAAAGGCTCAAGTTTACCTCCACAAGTAATACAGTTAAACAGCACGACTCAAACACAATTAAGGGCAGTATTTAAATTCAGAATCCTAAGACATGGTACCTAAGTGAGTTCAGAATATAGACAGATATGCAGGTCGCTTTTTATTACTCAGAAAGGGATCCTAATAAATTTACCTACTGATTTGATTCCTTTTAAGAATTGAGCAACATATACAGGAAGGCAGATTCCCAGTCTTAGACAAATTAATCACCTAAGGCTTGTGTAGGTGTGAGATAGTATGTACCAATTACCAGCATCACTTAGAGGAGAGTTGTTCAACATTGTATTACCTTGAACATGCTGTCCTACGTGTTCAGAATACAGACTTGTTATCAGTTGATTACGAGAATTGAATGCAATTGTTTTTATTAGTAATTAGGCTAGTTGTGCCTTAACGAATGAGATGGAATCCTAAGGACATGATATCTAATGCACGAATATGCAGAATGGTGCGGGATCAAAAGCCTAAACAAGGTCTCTAAATGCACAAAACATTGCAGTGTTTTGACATGCTTTCAGGATATGCAAAAGAGACAGGTTTATTAATTGTTTACCTAGAACATGATTTCTATGTGTAACATGGTAAGCGTGATGGCACATTTTTGTTAACACTCTTGTTTTAAGGCAGGATTTAGATTACGTTTGCATAGATAGAATCACACGATAGCATTTTTTCCATTGTTATTACTGAAAAGAATTTTCCTAAGTGATATAATAGTATTGCAGTAAAGTGGTTAAACAATATTTATAAAAATCCTAAAGAGCATAATTTCTAATGCATGATATTCTTTGCACATGTTAACCCGAAACATGACTTTTCTATTGTGCACATAGGAAATGTAAACCTGAGAGCATGGTTTCTACCCTTTTAGATCTATAGCATGCATAGTTACCCTTTCCCTGTTTACTATCCATTCCCTAAGAGTTGTTTACAAATTATTACAGGCCAACGAATGAATTATAGAAATAGAAAAATCAAGAAGCTACTCTATAGGGAGCCTTCAATTAGGCCCAGATTTCCCAAAAAACGCCTCCAATGGCCTCATATGCCTCAATTCCATAGACAAATCAGAGTCTAGGTGCATCAAAGTTCCCTAAGGATCTCAAGGATCCCGTCCAGTGCTTACACCTAGACTTAGTAACCAAGAATTGAACAGGTGTAGTGTGGAAGTGTCAGCCTCAGTGTGTCAGAGTTCGAGGGAGCTCGAGGGTCCTAAAGCAGTGCTCACACAGGGGGGGGGGGGCAGAACTTAAAGGTCTAGGAGTAGAGTGAGAGTGCTTGACATAGTTTTGAAAAGCTTTGAGTAAATAATTTACACAAGAAAGAGTTTTTACAAAAAAAAAAAAATAAGTGTTTTGCAAAAAGGATTTTTATTCAGTAAATAGTTTGAGAAAAGAGTAATGCAGTCAGAATAAACACATCCACATCTTAGGATCAGAGCAGCGTACTAAGACAAGTTCAGCAACCACAAACAGGGTAGTGAGGGATTGGGGACATACAAGGCAAAGAGTAGTGAACATGTAACAGGCAGAAGTAGACATGGATGCAGAATCAGAAGTTCCTAAGGGGGTTCATGGAATTGGGATACATCATAGTATGGGTTTAGACTATATAACAGTATCAAACATAAAGTAATACCAATAGAGGCATGCCCTAACCAAAGCTAGTGTACAGACATAGGGATAATGAGAGTCACGTAGAAACAAGTTTCAAATACATAAAGACATGCTGATTATGAAAGTAAAGCATAACTTAACATCCTAGATGAAGCCCCAGATTTTAATTACATGTCCAACAACAAAACAGTATATAGAAGCATATACGAAACATAATAAATTGAAACAACAAAATAAACATGTTGGTTTTGGAATTTGAATTAAAATCAGAACATACCAGTGAAGTGAAGAAGACAGTAAACACAAAGTAGGATAGGAGCACAATAGTCAGCCTTGGCTTGCAGCTGGCTAAATTAAAACACTGACAAGTAGCACAGAGAAGAGAGCAGAATGTTTTAGTTGTGAGAGAGAGTTATTGAACCAGTGAGTTCGTCTGATATGCTAATGAAAGACCAAAGTAGTTATAGTTTGAAAACAGGTAGTCAAATAAGGTAAACTAATATTTCAGCAGTAATTATGGTGACTCAGAACCAATCAACATATAATCAAGGCAAGTACTCCCTTCAATTAAGGATTCAATGTCCAAACGGTAATAAACAGTAACAAACAATAAGCAAAGAAATCATTGAAAAGCTGACTTTAACATATAAGTAGTAGTAAAAGTATAGAGCATGTGATTAGAGCTAGATTCAGAATATCCTAATTAAGGAAAGTCAATTTGACAGCATGTTCATTCACGGAAATAAGGCAAAAGATGATTCAAATCCTAAAAAATCAGTTAGGAAACCCTCAAATTACAGGAAACCAGTATTACTCAAAGGAAAATATCACATATTTAAGGAGATGCTCAAAATCAGTAAAGGATATGGTGTAAAAATCAACAAAGCGCTAATCACACTTATTCAAAGATTCAAAATGATAAAGCAGTGTTGATTTGAACGGAATAACACATGTTAAACAAAAACTAGGAACCCTAATCATGAAATTAGGGATTCGCATCAGAACATAGCAAATAATTAAAGGAATCAGTAGACGATCATGGCTTAGACAGAAGCGACAAAGAATCAGAAACCCTGACTGCAAGTATAGAGAAAAAACCACATAGTGTTTCACGAGAGTTAAGCAGTCGCAATAGAACAAGTAAAACATTATTGTAAACAAAGCTTGGACTCACAGATTGTACCCAAGAAATTTGGGGCTTTTTATCAAAATGAATTAAAGAAGAAGGGAGCAGCTCAAACAATGCTTAAACACAATAGAATCATGAAATAATACTAAGAGACCTGAAGGAAAACTATTTTTGAAAAGAATTTTAAAACCCTAGTTTTGGAAAAAATGAAGAATCGTTCGAGAAATAGGAGAATCTTTAAAGAAAACACAGGAAAACCTCATAATACGTATAGATCTGTTACAGATATAAAAGAGTCAGAAGTTTAGAAGTTAGGGTTTCAAAGAGAGAACCAGAGAGAGAGAGAGAGTCGGTATAGAAACCACCGGATCTAGCCGGAAAGTAGGGAAATCTTACTGGAGATTGAGCCATGAAGGCCTGAGATAGGCCAAAGTTGTGAGAAAGTGAACCCTGGTCTCTTGAAGACCTTAGAGATGGCAACACCGGCGTTTAGGAGCCATGGGAGGCCTGAGGATGGTGAGGACTCCATGGCCTCCAGCGAAGAGGCGGCCGAAGAAGACGAACGGACCTCATCGGAGGTGGAGAGGCTGGAATTCTCTNGGGGGGGGGGGGGGGGGGGGTAGGTTCATTAGGATTAATTATGGTAACAATCGATCTGGGCCGTTGATCAAAATTGATCAACATCCAGGATTTAGGAAGAGTTGGGTCAGGTGGATTGGGTATTGGGCCTGGGGAGTGTTTGGGATAATTTAATTGGGTATTGGGTTTAATTTAGGCCACAATTTAAATTAAAAGATGGCTATTAGTTAATACCCCCTTAAAAATAGATAAATGATTAATAAAGTAGCTATTAATTATAAAAATGAAATTAATGCTAAATAGATGAAATTAAGGTAATTAGCTAATATTTAAAATATAAAATGACTAATTATTAATTTAAATGGTATAAAACTTATAATTAGGCTATAATTGTAAAATTGTTGTAATTATTGCTAAATAAATACCAAATTGGCTAATTTATGAAATAATTAAATCCTAATAGGATAAAAATAGTATATTGAGCTGGGAAATATTTTGAAAATTATTTATAATTCAATTTATGCATAATTATAGAGTGTAAAATACTGAATAATTTGGGAAAGAGATTAGTAAAAATATGGAAGATTATGAAAAAATGCCAGTTATTATAAAAAGTGATTTTGCCGGTATATATGCAAATTTACAAAATATTTTGAGGGAAAATTGGGTATCAACACCAGGGAGGATTCTCCCCTCCCTTGTTGTTTATCCGAACCACCACGATATCTAACCATTATCTGCATACACAATCAGTGAAAGATCATTAGTAATGTTATTCAAGCAAGTATCAGATGAAGGCAGATAAATAATCAAAGTGTTTTACAGAACAGTGGACCGCTAAGAGAGGAAAAGGAATCGCGGCCGCGAACTAGCCATCGCTAACCACGAAAATCCGAGCGCGGCTGCGGAAGACTGTTGTTCAGACTACCCCAGTCTCTGAAGTAGGAACACTGCTGACCGCGAAAATCTGGGCGCGAACGCGAAACTTAAAACGCTGACCGCCTAAAAAGGAACACGGCCACCAGAATGTAAGTGTTTCCACATGAACTCTCAAAAGGCCCCATGAAGTCTATTCCCCACACGTCAAAAGTGTCAACTTCAAGAATAGTAGTGAGAGGCACTTCATCCTTCTTTGATATTCCCCCAGCTCTCTGGCATTCATCACACCTCTTGACAAGGTCACTTGCATCTTTATACAGGGTTGGTCAATAGAATCCACAGCTAGGAACCTTGGAAGCAGTTCTCGCCCCACCGTGATGACCACAGTAGGGCGAGGAATGACAAGCATCAAGTATACTCATTTGCTCCTCCTCTGGGACACATCTACGAATCACCCCATCGTTGCAAATCTTGAACAAATAGGGCTAATCCCAATAATAATCCAAGCTGTCCCGCTTGAGTTTCTTCCTTTGGTTAGAAGAGAGCTCACACGGGAATTCTGAGCCCTTAGACGACCCAGACAAGGAATTAGATTCATCGACGAGATGGAAAGGCTGGGATTGTGCCTCTTGTTGGGTTTGGGCATCTTCCCCCTCAGAAATCTCTCGGGAGGGGACATATTCACTGGTCTCCGAAGTGTCGGTATTGGGTCTCCGGGGGATTTGTTTCTTCCTAGTGACTCTTTGAGGAGCTAGGGTTGTAGTCTGTTTTCATCTCCCCCGGCCCCGGGAGTATTCTCCCCTCCCTTGTTATTTTTCCAATCCACCACGAGATCTAACCATTATCTGCATACACAATCAGTGAAAGCTCATTAGTAATGTTATTCAAGCAAGTATCAGATGAAGGCAGATAAATGATCAAAGTGTTTCACAGAACAGTGAACCGCTAAGAGCGGAAAAGGAATTGCGGCCGCGGATTTGCCATCGCTGATCACAAAAATCTAAGCGTGACCGCGGAAGACTGGGGTTCAGACTACCCAGCCTCTAAAGTAGGAACACCGCTGGCCGCAAAAATCTAGGCGCGGCCGTGAAACTTGAGATGCTCACTGCGTATAAAGGAACGCAGACCCGGATCCAGTTCTAGAACTCTCTGAAGTTTAGACGCACGGTCCGTGTAATAATCAGCGCGGCCCTGAAAGGCCATCACGGAACGCGGAAAGCATCATTGCGGCCGCGAAAACTTAGCCGGTTTAGTACCTACACATGAACACGAATCGCAAAATTTGGGCCGCGATCTGCGGAATTCAAATTATACGGGCACTGAAGAAAATTTCATGACCTAGGGTTTGGTTCACTTAGCAAAACTTTGGCAATTAGGTGGTAAAATGAACAACGCCATCCCTCATTAGGCGTGATAATTAATTACCCAACCAGTTTTATCTTCAATTTAGCATGATTATGATTCTTGGCATGTATTAACCCTAACTAGAAAGAAAAAATGAAACTAACTAAGAAGAAAAAGAAAGAACATAATTAATACATAGAGTCTAACGTACTAGTTGTGAGAATTGAAGTAGAAACTTGACTCTTGGTTACTATGATGAGAATAAAGATCAAAGAAAGGGGGACCAACAGTGCTCTATGGGTTTGAGAGGTGAAAGTTCGAAAAGGGTAAAAGGAGGAGGGCCTTCCTATTTATACATAAACCTAAGGGCCCACAGACCTACCTGAGCATGGCCGCGGAATTTCACCGCGGTCTGTGCTCTTAGCTTTTTGAAGAGTTGCTGCTTCACCAACTCTGCTGAGAGCGGAAAAAGATGCGCGACCGCAAAACAAGCACCGATGTCCGTGTAATAACTATCGCGGACGCTGGTTGAACTTCAGAGAGTTACCATTATGGACTTTTCAAGTCCGCGTCCGCTACATATTTACGCCTCCGCAAAACAGCTTCCACTGACCGTAAAATTTTGAGCGCGGTCAGTAGTCCAAATTTAGATTCTTAGTCAAATTTTTCCACCATACTCCGGGTTTCGTTGTTGGGCAAAGACACAACTTCAACCCACTTGGAAACATAATCCACCGCCACCAGAATGTAAGTGTTGCCACACGAACTCACGAAAGGCCCCATGAAGTTTATACCCCACACGTCAAAAATGTCAACTTCAAGAATAGTAGTGAGAGGCACTTCATCCTTCTTTGATATTTCCCCAGCTCTCTGGCATTCATCACACCTCTTGACAAGGTCACGTGCATCTTTATACAGGGTTGGCCAATAGAATCCACAGCTAAGAACCTTTGAAGCAGTTCTCGCCCCATAGTGATGACCGTTGTAAGGCGAGGAATGACAAGCATCAAGTATACTCATTTGCTCCTCCTTGGGGACACATCTACGAATCACCCCATCATTGCAAATCTTGAACAAATAGGGATCATCCCAATACTAATCCAAATTGTCCCGCTTGAGTTTCTTGCTTTGGTTAGAAGAGAGCTCACACGGGACAATGCCAAAAACAAGAAAATTAGCAACATACGCGAACCAAGGCATATCATGCAAAGAAACCGAGAGGAGTTGCTCATCCCGGAATGCATCATTAATTTCAAGACCATCTTTGGGCCTCCCTTCCACTTCTAAGCGGGGAAAATGATCTGCTACCTGATTTTCACTTCCTTATCTATCAATGATATCGAGTTCAAACTCTTGAAGAAACAAAACCCATATCATCAACCTAGCTTTAGAGTCCTTTTTGGTCATCAAGTACCGGAGTGCCGCGTGATCGGTGTGAACAATCACTTTGGCACCCATGAGATAAGGCCTAAATTTCTCCATGGAAAGCACAATTGCTAACAAATCTTTATCCATGACTGTATAATTGACCTAGGCATCATTCATTATTTTTCTTGTATAGTACACTGGATGAAATATCTTGTTCACCCTTTGTCCCAAAACCGCTCCTACTGCAACGTCACTTATATCGCACATTAGCTCAAACGGGGAGCTCCAATTGGGTGCGGTAATGATTGGAGTGGTTGTCAATTTATACTTCTAGGGCTCAAAAGCTTGCATGCACTCTTCATTGAACACAAACTTTGCATCCTTTTGTAGTAGCTTGCACAACGGATTCACCACTTTGGAAAAGTCTTTGATGAACCTTCGGTAGAACCCCACGTGCCCAAGAAAGCTCCTAACTCCCTTGATGGAAGTAGGAGGAGGTAGTTTTGAAATCACTTCTATCTTCTCCTTGTCCACTTCGATTCCGTTCTTTGAGATCTTATGGCCGAGGACAATGCCCTCCTCGACCATAAAGTGGTATTTTTTTCCAATTAAGCACAAGATTTGTCTCTTCACATCGGGCTAGAACCTTGTCAAGCTTTTCCAAGAATTCTTCAAATGAGTCCCCAACAACACTGAAATCATTCGTAAAGACTTCGAGGAAGTCCTTCGCCATGTATGTAAATATAGCCATCATGCACCGCTGAAAGGTAGCAGGTGCATTACACAATCCAAACGGCATCCGTGAGAATGCAAATGTTCCATACGAGCATGTGAAGGTAGTTTTCTCTTTGTCTTCCGGGGCTATGAGAAGCTGGTTGCACCCTGAGTACCCATCCAAAAAACAATAGTAGGCACGCCTGGAAAGTCTGTCTAACATTTGATCAAGAAAGTGCAGTGGAAAATGATACTTGCGGGTCACTTTGTTCAACTTTCCGTAGTCCATGCATACCCGCCATCCGGTCACGGTCATGTTAGAGATCAACTCATTTTTCTCATTTGTCACAACGATCATACCCCTCTTTTTCGGCACACACCGCATCGGTGAAGTCCATGCACTATCCGAAATAGGATATACCACCCCTGCATCAAGCCATTTGATTATTTCCTTTTTGACGACCTCTTGCATAGCCTCGTTCAACCTCCATTGATGTTCCACATACGGGTTTTCATCATCCTCAAGTATAATTTTATGCATGCAAAAGGCGGGTCTTATACCCCGAACGTCAGCTAAGGTCCATCCAATTGCCTTTTTTCTTCTTTGAAGCACCTCAAGAGTGGAATTTACCTGCATTTTGGTTAAGCAAGAAGAAAGAATAATAGGTAATGTAGAAAATTGTCGTAAGAATTCATATCTGAGGTGAGAGGGTAGAGTCTTCAACACCAATATTGGTTGCTCCTCGATCGAGGGCTTTGTCGGTGGAGTCTTCCGGTTTTCCAAGTCCAAGGAAAGTTTACGGGGTCCATAAGAATAGGATCCCATTCCTTGCAATGCATTAGCATATTCAGCCAAGCCATCCCTTTCATTATCCTCATGGTTCAACAATACAACTTCCATAGGATCTTCATTGCACTTGTTTCATCAACTATCACCTCCGTCACGAGGTCCACAAAAGAGCAAACTTAATTACTATTCGGCTGCCTCATCGATTTGCACACGTGGAATACAAATTTTTCATCGCCCACCCGGAAGGTGAGTTCCCCTGCTTCCACATCAACCAAAGACTTCACTGTTGCTAGGAAAGGCCTTCCCAATATTATAGTCACCTCATAGTTGACTTCGGAGTCGAGAATCACAAAATCAGCAGGCAAAATAAACTTGTCGACCCGGACAAGAACATCATCAATAATACCAAGCGGCATTTTCATTGTTCTATACGCCATTTGCAATCTCATTGAAGTAGCTCTTGATTGACCAATACCCAGAGTCTTGAATACGGAGTAAGGCATCAAATTTATACTTGCTCCCAAATCACACAAGGCCTTTGCAAAATCCGCACTCCCAATGGTACAAGGAATTGTAAATGCACCAGGATCTTCAAACTTTGGAGCCATCAAGTGCACAATGGCACTAACTTGATGAGTCATTCTGATGTTCTCACAATCCATAGATCTCTTCTTAGTTACCAAGTCTTTCATAAACTTGCCGTATCCCGGCATTTGCTCAAGAGCTTCCACCTAGGGCACATTGATTGATAGACTTTTTATCTTGTCAATAAACTTCTTGAATTAATTTTCATTCTTTTTCTTGCAAGTCTTTGAGGATAAGGCGGGGGAGGCCTTGGCAAAGGAGCCTTGGCTTTTGGCACTACCATTTTTGGTATGTCTATCACGTGTTCCCTAGACGGGTTCACGTCATTTTGAGTCTCCTCCTCGTTGACATGAATATCAATCCTCACTTCATCATTCAAATTTTCTTCACTCACTTGCTCATTTGCTCATCAACTATTGGAACATCAACATTTTGCACTTCAATATCATCACTCATAACTATCTTTTGCTTGGAGGTACTTGCTTCACCACCTCTAGCGCTCCTTGTGGTCACCGCCATGGCATGACCTGCATTGTTCCCGCCCTTCAGGTTTACTACCGTGTCACTTGGTATCACCCTCTTAGGGCGAGTGTTCAATGCTTGAGAGATTTGACCCATTTGTACTTCAAGATTGCGGATGGAAGTAGTGTGGGAGGCAATTTGAGCATCAAAATCGGCAGTCCTTTCCATCATCTGTTTAAACATATTCTCGATCCACCCATTTCATTATTTGAAGAACTCGACCCTTGGGGTTGATATGGAGGTGTATTGTTGGGTTGTTGATACATCGGGGGCCTTTGAAAGCCCGACCCTCGATTTCCATTTCCTCCCCAATTGTTGTTGTTATTGCTATTCCAATTGTTGTTGTCACCCCAATTCTCATTGTTGTTCCCCAATTGTTTGAGTTGTTGTTGTTATTGTTCCAGTTTCCTTGACCTTGATTGTTCCAATTTTGATAATTCCCTTGCGATATCCATTGTTGGTTTGGAGAATTGCTCTGTTGTCCTTGATATTTGTTGGCATACAAAATTTCCTCACTTTGGTCATCAAAAGAATCATCTTGGTTGTAGCCATTTACACTTTGTTCATATTGATCTTGATTTATTTGTCCTTGCTGACCATGCTGTCTCCTCTTGTTTACAAAAAGATTGACCTCTTCCATTGCATTTACTTGATTTGGTCCTTGAATTTGCTGAAGTTGTGCTTTGGCTAGCTGGTTCATGGTTGTTGTCAACTCATCTATGGCTTGAACATGGTCTTGAAGTTCTTTATGAAGATGGACCATGGTCGGGTCACCTTGAGGAACATTTGCCCGAATTTGCCAAGTTGGGGAAGTGTCAGCCATCTCATCAAGTATATCACAAGCCTCGTCATATGTCAGCTTCATAAAATTACCCCCTGCTAGCTGGTTCACAACATATTGATTGGTCGTGTTTATACCCTGATAGAATGTCTGTTGGATCATTGCTTCTATCATGTCTTTATTGGGGTATTCCTTGACCATAGTTCTATATCTCTCCCAGATTTCATGAAGGGGTTCATTAGGTTCCTGTTTGAAGGCTAAGATCTCATCCCTTAATGCCTCCATATGTCCCGGTGAGAAAAACTTGGCTATAAACTTGTTAGCCAACTCATCCCACGAAGTGATGGAATGGTTAGGGAGCCTTCCGAGCAAGTAAAAAGGTTTCCCTCTGAGTGAAAAAGGGAACAATCTCAGTCTCAATGCATCCTCCGACACGTTTGTCTATTTGCTTCCCAACAGGTATCTACAAAGCCCTTTAGATGTTTATATGCATTTTTATGAGGAGCGCCAGTGAAGAACCATCTTTGCTCCAATAAGGTCAACATAACATTTGTAATATGGAAATTTCCCGCATCCTGGGTGGCACAATAGCACTGGCGTAACCTTCATTGGGAAGCACCCGATGTGCTACCCTTGGAGGAGGTGAGGGAGGGTCTGGAATGTTTTCATTGGCCTGGTGGCCTCTTCTTTGAGCTTGAGGTATTAGATGCACCTCATCATCACCATTATCATCTACCTCCTCCCCCGGGAGAACATTGCCGAGAGGATCAACCATTTTGTACCTAAAGCGATTAACACACAAAAGTTAGTAAAATAGAAGGAAAGAAAAACAAGACACACAACTAGTTAGATAGATAGCCAAAACCGTTTAACTCCCCGGCAACGGTGCCAAAAAGTGATCGGTTCCAACCTTATACCACTATAAAGTAGAGATTAGTGGTCGATGCAGTTTTACCCGAACAGACGTGATCAATTTCCACAGGGAGCTTATTGGTGGGCCCAGGAAGCAGGTATAGCGCCACAGTACACGGTGCTATACAGAAAATACATATATGCCGGGCACTATGGTGTTATACCCACTGTCAGAAAAAAAAAATTGTATAACGCCACACTATGTGGCGTTTTACATAGTCCGGTACTATTTCTTTTTGACTTATTTTTGTTCTATTTGTCTAATTTTAGCACAATTGGGTTCCAGACTCCTATATTTAACTGGCTACAAGCAGTGGAGATAGGTGGGAATACAACAACAACCACTCAGTATAATCCCACAAGTGGGGTCTGGGGAGGGTAGGATGTACGCAACTTTACCCCTACCCTGAAAGGGCACAAAGACTATTTCCTATAGACCCTCGGCTAAAGAAGGTGAAAGAGGCCCTGATAGCAAGTAGCAAGACAAATAATTAGAAAACTGCGATAACCCGATAGGTCATCTCGTGTTTTGAAACCTAATTCTGTGATCCGAAGCCTAAAAAATCATGTTTTAGGCTTTCTCGATTTGTGTGCATAGTCCGGGCGTCTTTCTGGACAACTTTTATGTTAAAACTTGTGAAAAATTAAGGATTTTGCTTAAACCCTCATTTGAGTTGACTTCGGTCAATATTTTTGGTAAACAGACCTAGATTCGTATTATGACGGTCTCGGTGGGTACGTGTTGTGATTTGGAAATTGGGTGTATGCCCAGAATCGAAATCGAAAGACCCTAGCCCGAGATATCGGACTCTATCAAAATCTGGTAGGTAAAGGCTAAATGAATTGGAGATGTTTGACCAAAGTTGGACTTTTTAGATAACGGGTCCGTATTTTGATTCCGGAACCCGGTATAGGTCCAATACCACATTTGTGACTTGTCTGTGATGTTTGGTGAGAAACAAAATTGGTTTGACGTGATTCGAACGTCCGGTTGTGAAAATAGAGATTTCAAAATTTCCTTTAAAATTTCATTTGATTTGGTGTTCAATTCGTAGTTCTAGGTGTTATTTTGGCGATTTGATCATGCGAGGAAGTCCGTATGATGTTTTTAGACTAGTGTGCACTTTTGATTTAGAGCCCCGAGGGCTCAGGTGAATTTCAGATAGGCTACAGAGTGAATTTGGAATCGGAGAAATTGCTGGTTTAACTGATCTTATCGCAGGCCTCTGATCTCGCATTTGCGAGATCAGGCATCGCCTTTGCAACCTCTGAGGGGTTTGCATTTGCGAGCTTCTCATTGCAAATGCGAAAAGAAGCTAGGCCACACAGGTTTCGCATTTGCAAAATATTTTTCGCATTTGCAAAGGGGGTCTAGGGAAGGTACTCTTCGCATTTACGATTAATTGGTCGCATTTGTTGTATTGGTAAAAAAGAGCTTCACACGTGTAGAAAATCTTGATGACTCAGCAGTCTACGTGGAGAAATGAAGACACGACAGCTGGACGGGACTCTATGAAGAGGTATGAGGCAAAAAGGCATGGAAAATCACACACACGGGTTAATTAGCTACGGAAGTCTCAACTTGATTGAGAAGATGAAGAGACACGGTCAAAATGTATCTGGGCGGAATAAAGGGAAGATTCAGAGATCTTCAAATTAGTGATCCACATGCTACACAACACGCAACAGTTACGGTTGCTCATTGTAACGTTATTAATGTCATAATTAGTCATTAATGCTCAATCACTGAAAAGGGCAGACGTTATATTTGGAAATTCCCTATATAAGGGAGTAAAATATACCTGTAAAGGACATCCAAACTACCATCTCAATACACTTTACTTTTCGTGCATCTCATTGATTTTTCTTTATTTTAATTACTTACAATAATCAGTCCTGTCTTGGTTATCAAAAACCCGTGTTCATCCTAAAAATAGCTTTGGTCAAAGGATCTAATTCTTTGGTTAAACAAATTGGTTTCGTTAACGGGAATCTGATAATCTTTTTTTGCTTTTCAAGCGATATCCTCTGAACTATGTCGAACTCCAACAACAACAACCAGCAGAGGAATGGAACCCCACTTCCATCACCTTTAGGAACCCCACGTGGTTCAAGGGAACAATCCCCAGAAAGATCCAATAACAACAACGATGATAATGATCAAACGGTAGAACAAGATTGGGTAAAGCAAATGATTGCAGAGTATGTGGGCCAAGCTTTGCAAGAATTTGCAAGGGGATTACCAGCGGCATCACCTGCATCACTGACACCACCTCCCAATAACACTATCACTATGGAAAATCCTCAGTCTGGGTTGGTAAACTCAGCAAGGGATGACACTCCTAGAGAATCTCTCGAAGCGAGACCAGGTATGACTGATAACTCTGAATTACAGAATTTACTACTAACCTTGCAGAAACAGGCGAAGGAACAAAACGATCGAATCGAACAAATTCCTGGAGTACCACCTGTTATCAAAGGCATTGATGTTGATAGATATTCTCAACAATCTTGGAAACAAAGCGCAACACCCTTGCCTATACCCAAGAAGTTTAAAATTCCTGACGTTCTTAAGTATGACGGGACAACCAGCCCACGCGACCATGTGACTGCTTTTATCACCAGAGTGAAGGGCAACGACTTAAAAAAACAAGAAATTGAGTCGGTCCTAGTTAAAAAGTTTGGAGAAACACTTACCAAGGGGGCGCTAACCTGGTATTCTCTTCTCCCTGAAAACTCTATTGATTCTTTTGCTGAGCTTTCAGATTCTTTCATAAAGGCACACTCCGGTGCGCAAAAAGTCGAGAAAAGGATGGAGGACATCTTTAAAATAAAACAAGGAGACACGGAAGTACTTCGTGAATTTGTAGACAGGTTTCAACGAGAAAGAATCCAACTACCAAGGGTGTCTGATAATTGGGCAGCCATGGCATTTGCAAGTAATCTAAATGAAAAAATCGCAGAAGCCACGAGGAGACTCAAGGAAAGCTTGAGAGAATTCCCAGCTACAACGTGGAACGATGTTTATAACAGGTACAGTACTAAACTTCGAATAGAAGAAGATACCATTGCTCGTTCGAAAGTCGAAGATCATACTAGATCCAGACGTTCCAAATGAGACATGAGATCAGGTAAAAACAGGTACGATCCTTAATTGGGACCATCGGGACCTGAAACTCGTCCCAGGTACGAAAACGCCAGGTTAGATTATAGACCACCAAGCAGAGATGCGGGCTCATCTAAATCTAGAAAGGATCGAGATGAACGACTTAGAGGTAATGCACGAATTTGGGATCACACCTTCAATGTAAGTACCTCCGAACTAATTTCAGTATTAAGAAATATGGGTGATAAGGTTCGATGGACCAAAGAAATGAGGTCGAACCCGAATAAGAGGAACCCATATCTCTGGTGTGAATTTCATAATGATCATGGACACAGAACTGCAGATTGCAGATTTTTGCGAGGTGAGGTAGAACAATTATTGAATTAGGGCTATTTAATAGAATTGTTTAGTGAAAAAAGTAAACAGGCATACGTGAAGAACATGAAGGAGCCCCCAAAACCTCCATCTCCAAAACGAATCGTCAACGTGATACACAGAGGTGAAGATGTAAATAGAGTGGTCTGCGAAGCGGCCACGAAGTTCACAATTACACACGGAAAGCGGGTTCGCAAAAATCTTGAAGCAGACGATATAACCTTCGATGATGCAGATATCGGCAGATTAATGCTTCCTCACAATGATGCTCTGGTAATATCCTTACTTATTCAAGACACTAGCGTAAAAAGAGTGTTGATTGATCCAGGTCGTTCAGTCAATATCATTTTGCTAAGAGTCGTGGAAGAAATGCTATTGGGGAATCAAGTAATCCCAAAGGCACGGGCCATATCGAGGTTTGATAACTCTACGGTTATAACAAAAGGGGAAATTGAACTTAGCACTTATGCTGAGGGAGTAATAAACAATACCAGGTTCCAAGTCATCGATACTGACATGGCTTATAATGTAATCATGGGAAGGCCATGGATCCACGACATGAAAGTAATACCATCCACCTTGCATCAGGTAATTAATTCCCCTCTGAATGAGGGATTCAACAAATTAGAGGCGATCAACAAACCATGAGAAATATAAATTTCGTGGTACACTACAACATAAAAGTAGAGGTGGAAGAATCAAAAGATAAGGGAATCTCCCAAGAAGGTAACACCGCCCAAACATGCATGGAAGAAATTACTACCCAAATAGGTGCGAAAGGTATTATTGCTGAAATAGGTACGAAAGAAAATACTCACGAGAAGATGAATCAAGTCACCACGGAAGATGCATTGGAACACACGGATGTAGATTCCAGACCGGACATCATTCATGAACCGGAGGAAGATGGGCACATCAAAACAACTACGGAAAAGCTCGAAGCTGTTCCATTGTCTGAACAAAAACCTGAACAGAAAGTGTATATAGGCACGAGGCTGAGCCCCGTCGAAGAGGTAAGTTAATTGATTATTTAAAGGCTAACGCAGATTGCTTTGCGTGGTCCCACTCAGATATGAAAGGTATCCCACTAGAAGTGATGACTCATAAACTAAATGAAGGTCCATCCTTCGTACCTGTTAAGTAGAAGAAAAGAAAGCAAGGACCATTCAAGAACCAAGTGATTGACGAAGAGGTACAGAAACTCTTGAAGATTGGTTTGATACGAGAGGTAACGTACCCTAACTGGCTAGCTAACACTGTGGTAGTACCTAAAAAGAATGGCAAATGGAGAGTATGCGTATATTATACTGACTTAAATAAAGCATGCCCCAAAGATTCATTCCCATTACCACATATAGATCAAATGATTGATTCCACCGCAGGTCATGAATTGTTAAGATTTATAGATGCGTATTCTGGTTATAATCAGATTAAAGTGGATCCCTCAGACGAGGAAAAAACCTCCTTTATTACAAACAGGGGGACTTATTGTTATAAAGTCATGAATTTTGGCTTAAAAAACACTGGAGCCACCTACCAAAGGCTAGTGACCAAGATGTTCCAGGAATATCTGGGAAAAACGATGGAAGTTTACATCGATGACATTCTAGTAAAATCAACACGGGCGGAAAAACATTTCTTGCACCTCTCTATTACCTTTGACATTTTATGCAGGTATAATATGAAGCTGAATCCAGAAAAATGTGCTTTTGGCGTAGAATCAGGAAAATTGTTGGGTTTCCTTGTATCAAACAGGGGAATAAAGGTAAATCCTGATCAAATTAAAGATATATAAGAAATACCTAATGTACTTATAAATAAAAAAGAAGTTCAGAGACTAACGGGAAGAATTGCAACCTTAGGAAGATTTATTTCCAAATCTTCCAAGAAAAGTTTTAAATTCTTTGCAGTTCTCAAAAAGCAAAATCGGTTCGAATGGACTGAAGAATGTCAACAGGATCTCAAAGACCTAAAGGCTTATTTATCAAAACCTCTGTTACTGTCAAAGCCAAAGGAGGGGGAGAGGCTATACGTCTACCTTGCCGTCTCAAAAATTGTTGTAAGTGCAGTATTGGTAAGGGAGAATAAAGGTAAACAATCTCTTATTTATTATGTAAACAAGACATTACTAGATGCTGAAACTAGATATCCACATCTAGAAAAGTTAGCCTTAGCTCTAATCATGGCATCTAGAAAATTAAGGCCATACTTTCAATGTCATCCAATCACAATTTTGACCTCGTATCCATTAAGAAACATACTGCATAAACAAGAACTATCAGGAAGATTAGACAAGTGGGCCATCGAATTAAGTGAGCATGAAATAATATATCAGCCTAGGACTGCAATCAAGTCTTAGATCTTAGTTGATTTTGTCGCTGACTATAGTAATAGCATTGTCCCTGAAGTGGAAAAAGAGTTACAACTCTTCAACGATGCTAATTTGGGTTTATGGACCCTATTTACTGATGGTTCTTCCAATATAAAAGGTGTCGGCTTAAGCATAGTCTTAATATCACCCACGGGTGAAAAGACACGACAGGATATCAAATGTTATCCTATAACTAACAATGAAGCAGAGTACGAAGCTGTCATTGCAGGATTAGAACTCGCACGAGAATTTTCAATCGAGCAAATCATAATCAAAAGCGACTCCCAACTGGTAGTAAATCAGATGCAGGGGACTTACATCGCTCTAGAGACTCAGATGCAACAATATCTGGAAAAGGCACGAGAGCTCGTGTGACAATTCAAAGCATGGAAGGTAATACAAATACCTAGAGATGAAAATGCAGAAGTAGATGCATTAGCTAACCTCGCAGAAGTCACGGAAGTAACAAACAAGGACAACACAATTGTCGTTCATCTATTCCATTCAGCGATCGACCAGGACAGAAATGAGGTAACTTTCAACAATTTAACCTGGGATTGGAGAAACGAAATCTTAAATTTTTTGCAGAATGGAACCGTACCTGAAGAACATAAAACAGGTCAAGTACTTCGCTGCAAAGCTGCACGGTACTGCCTCATTCGCAACTCATTATATCGCAAGATGTTCGAAGGGCCCCTAGCGAAATACCTCGGACCTAACCCAACGAAGTTTGTGATGAAAGAAGTCCATGAAGGACACTGTGGAAATCACTCAGGGGTGAGATCCTTAGTGAAAACCCTAATCAGAGCTGGATACTATTGGCCTAAGATGGAAGAAAAGGCCAAGAACTTCGTATCCAAATGCGACAGGTGCCAAAGGTTTGCCAACAACATGCATCGACCAGCAAAATTATTGCGTCAAATAATATCCCCATGGCCCTTCATGAAATGGGGTATGGACATAGTGGGACCTCTTCCCACAACTAAAGGACAGGTACAATTTTTGCTCGTGCTAACCGACTATTTTACAAAATAGGTAGAGGAAGAAGCGTTCAAACAGGTGCGAGAAAAGGAAGTTAAAAGTTTCTTATGGAGAAACATAATATGCCTCTTTGGGATACCAAAGGAGATCGTGTGTGATAATGGCCTACAATTCATAGGCTCGCAAATCACATAATTCTTCGAAAGTTGGCAAATCAAACGGATCATTTCAACGCCATACCATCTCGTGGCTAATGTTCAAGCTGAGTCAACGAATAAAGTCATCATCAACAATCTAAAGAAGCGGCTAGATAAAGCCAAAGGAAACTAGCCTGAAGAGTTACTAGCGGTAGTATGGGCATACAGAACAACTTCAAAAATAGCCACGGGAAAAACTCCGTTCGCACTTGTCTATCGCTCAGAAGCCTTAATACCTGTGGAGATTGGCGAACCAAGAATAAGGTTTACAACAACCACGGAGGAAGCAAACGGCGATGAATTGAGGACAAATCTAAACCTGCTCGAACAACAGAGAAAAGCAGCACTGATATGGATGGCAGCTCAAAAACAAATCATAGAGCGTTATTACAACCGTAAAGCTCATCTCAGATACTTCAAGATTGGGGACTTCCTCCTCAAAATAGTCTTTCAATCAACGAAAGATGAAGGCGCATGAATGCTAAGTACAAACTGGTAAGGACCCTACAATGTCTGAGGCATAGCTGGGAAGGGCGCCTACGAGATGGAAGCTATGGACGGTAGAATCCTACCAACAAGTTGGATTGCCATCCACTTGAAGAAGTACTACTTCTAAGGAAAAGAAGTACTACTTCTAAGGAAAAGAAGTACCCCTGGTCAGGTATCACACATTTGATTTTATTTTGAACATTTAAAATTTTACTAACCTTTTTAGATGATAGGCATAAAGCTAACACATCACCAGATGATGATATTAGACTTGCAAAGACGCGAGGAAGTAACTAAATTCCTGGTCTAGGGTTACACTTTCCGATGGATGGTTTAAAGGGTTAAGTAGTCATCATCTAAAAACTATATGCCCTCGAGTCCCATATGTTTTTCCTTTTCAGGAAAAGGGCCACAAGGAAGGAATAGTCAAGTGCTCGAGATTTCATTCTTCAAAGCTCAAACACTTGGGGGACTGTACAGTAGGCATAGACGAAATAAAAAAGACTATCAAAAAGTCAAAGCTCGAGCCTGAAGATCCATCTACCCAACAAATCAAGTGATACGAGCAAAGTCGAAAGAGCCAAAGACTCAAACACAAAGCCTCTAATCCAAAAACCCTTCGAACATGTTAAGGTTAGAAGGAAAAATGTTAGCCACGAGGAGAAATCCGCATCTTTGTACTTATTCAAAAGAAAGACTGTTGTAACCAAAAATAGTTATGGATAAAAGATCATCATCATTGTACTCATTCAAAACTGTTGTAACTAAAAATAGTTACGAAATCTTTATACTCATATAGAAATTTGTTATCAAATAAAACAGTTACGGATGAAAGATCAAAATCCTTGTACTTGTTCAAAAAACTGTTATCAAATAAAATAGTAAAGGATGCAAGAGCATTTTCCTCGTGCTTATTGAAAACTGTTGTCGACAAAAACAGTTACAGGTGAAAACCCCAACTTGAATAAAAACTGTTGCGAACAAAAAACAGTTGCTCTCTTGTATTAACTCAAAAAAAACTGTTACATACGAAGAACAGTTACGAAATACAAGTGTATATCAAATCTGTTAAAAGAAAAACAATTGCAACATGAGTTTTAGACGATAATCAAACACATGTAAAATGTTGTGAAAGTTCAAAAAAAAATCTTTCCTCATAAACATTCTTAAGCATGTGAAAAATTCCTATCACTCTATTGCATTATTACACCTTTATGAAGTTGAGGCGTCTTCTTCATTAAGTGTCGATCAAAAAGGGCCCTCTTTCATAAATTATGCCTACTACAAAAAGGCACACATTTGATATAACACTGTGCCAATTACGAAAAGGTGCGAGCAATCTAAAGCATTCTATATGCAAAACTCAGAGGTAAAACTATAACCTCAAAAAATAAAGCATGCAAAAAACTTAAAGAGTGAAACAGAAACTCAACGGAAAACAAAAGTCATACTTGCATTAATATATTAAAACGGCTAAATGAAAACTAAGTATTAACTTATACTTAGCCGTATAGAGTTTTTATACATTGAGGTGACCCTAAGTTGTCATTTGGGGACTTTAAAGAGATCCAAATTTACCCCCGATGGGACTGGGGTAACCACCAATTGAGGCAAAGAAAAAAAAGGGAGGAACCAACTTCTTAAACTTCTTCAGGAGGGGGGTTGACTTCACTGGTAGAAGGAGCAGGAGCGGCTTGGGACGAAGAGACTTGAGCAGCAAGAGCCTCACCTTCAGGTGAAGAGAGATTCTGACCTTGTTGAGCCATCTCAATGGACTCCTTGATTTTTGCAATTTCAACATTAAGGTCGAAACCCTCTCGGCTCACTTCAGTCAATGTGTCGAGGCGAGAGTTCATATACTCCCAACTAACATCGACAGCTGCCCTATCTTTAAGAGCTTCGTAATCTTTCTCCTATAGCATAGCGTCAGCTCTTAGTTCATCCCTCTCAGTCACAGCAGCATCATTAGAGGCCCTTAAAGTAGCGAAAGGCCTTTCTAGGAATTGAACATTCTCCAAAGAGTTGCGGAGATCCTCCTGGGTCTGAGTAAGAGATTGCACAAACTCGCCCGAATACTCCTCCGTCTAGTAAGGCCTTCAAACTCTTGACCTCTTCACATGCAGGAGACAGCTGCTCCGCGAATGAGAACTCTAAGACGCTCTTATCCTTGTCTGCCTGATCAGAGGATGCCTTCTCCACGGCCAACCCTTCCGTCATGACCCTCACTTTCTGTTCCAAGGTACATTTTTCTTCTTCTATAGCCTCCATGTCGAGTCTTAAGCTTTCATACTGCTCCTTCCAGTTATCTGCTTCTGCGCGCCATTCTTTCACTTCATGCTCCGTATTAGAAACCCTCGTCATAAGCTCCGTGCCTATAAGATTGATCTGCAAAAGAAAACCAAATAGATATGGTAAATACATGTACAAAAATTAACACAAGAAAACACATTTTACCTTTAAAGAACTATGCACGACTTCATTAGCCCACGTAAGGGAACTGTGGCTGTCCAACTTAGCTCTCTCTGTCGGGCCTATCAACATTTTCAACCACACATAAGGCTGGCCAGACTTTTTAAAGAGACTACCCTTCGCTGGAACTTCTATCATCACCTGCCTCATCTCCCTGCTGGAAGACCCTACTTCTGTAACAGAAATCACAGAAGCAGGTATAGATGCAAGAGCCACGGGAGAGGGAGCAACGATAGGAGCAGGAATAGCCACGGGAGCAAGAGAAATAACTGAAACAGTTGAAGGGAGTTCTCTAAGAGAAGGACATAAAACAGCCAAGGGAGCTTCATCAACAACAGGACCAAAGCCTTCACGAAACAAATGGACACCAGATTCACGCACGGGGAGAGGGAGTAGCATCCTCGGAGGCAGAAAGTCCAACTTCAGGCACGGAAGGCACAATGACAGGTGTAGACTCGTTGTCTGATACCACCTTCCTTCTGCGTGACCTATGGACCAAAGTGCCCTCCTCTTCCTCCTCTTCTCTCGAGGTCCTTAACCCACTTGCTTTTCTCTTTGAAGAAGAAGAGCCTGAAATGATCTCCTGGGCCTGAGCCAGGGATAACTTGGGAACAGACGCGGATGCAACAAACTCCACGAGCAGGAAACCTGCCAAAAGGAAAGGGTTAAATAATGCTCAAAGGAATAAACAAGTACAAACAAAAACTTCACTTACCATGAGTCTTAACTCTCCAACTAAACCTCTCAGAAAGGTACTTCCATGAAAGTTCTTCCAATGGAGCGATTAACAAAAGCTTTTCAACCCAATCTCTGAAATCGGAGACATTCTCGACGGTTCCCATGATAGCTGCAAAAAGAAGAAACAACTACAGTATTGATAAGATATCTAAAGCAAAAAGCAAGGAATATGAGCAAAAATGTACTCACATGCAAAATTCCACTTCTCAAGGAAGGGAAGACTCTCTTCACCTACTAAACCAGCAGTAGGAACAACAACATACCGAAGAAACCAACCTGGATCCTTATCATCTTCAGAAGTCACTAACACCCTTTTACTCCTAGCAGCTAAGGTAAAAATTCCCTGACGGAACAACATTGAGGAATAGAGGTGAATAAGATGATGAAAGGTAAAGGGGATCGAAGCTAAGGTAGCCAAATATCTCTGACATGCAACGACTCGCCATACAAGAGGACCGACTTGTCCCAAGCAAATTTTGAAAAATCGACAGAACTCGATGATTACTGGGTCGATGGGAGTCTTGAACCCTAATGTAAAGGGATAGGTATAAACAAAAGAATGCCCCGTCTTGTAAGACGTTATTCTTTGATTACTGTTTGGAACGATTACAGGAAAATCGGAACTCCAATAACAGTCCCTGCGTATAAGAGGAATTAAACCTTCAGTGAGTTGGGTAGGGTACTTGTCAACACTATCAAGAGACGACAATGAAGAAACCTGATCCCTATGGGCCTGACTATCCCTAGTAAAGGTGAACTCCGCAGGTACTATCTCATCGACCCTCGGTTCGCGCAAAGGTTCATGACGTTCTCTACCTTTGGATGAAGATCTAGAAGCCCTAGCCCTCTGCCGCCTCTCCTACTCCGTGTTAAAGCAGAAGAGGAAGTCAAATCATCTACCTTTATGACTCTTTTAGATTGGTTTGAAGAAGACATATCTACAACAAAAAGGAAAAAGTTCTTTACAAATAAAGTTTGAAAGTTAGAAGTTTTTCGTGAAAGAAAACAAAAAGGGGTATTTATACTCGAAGACAACCGTCAAAAATGGGAAAAACAATTATGTGAAAGCCATAATTGAAGGTGTCATTTCGTGACTGATGCATCCGCAAAAAAGCTCTAAAAGGCGCTGAACAATTGCAGAACCAACCCGGGAATGCCACATGGAATAAGCATTAAATGGAAGTGACAAGCAATGCTTACGTACAGAAAAAGATGCAATGATTCGAGTGAAGCGGCGGCAAAATATTCCCGCCATAAATGAGTATTCACTTACCAACTATTAATTTAGAAATATATGGTAAGTGGGGGGACTATCAGTATTGGTAAAAGAGAGCTTCACACGTGTAATAAATTTTGATGACTCAACAGTCTACGTGGAGCAATGAAGACACGACAGCTGGACAGGACTCTATGAAGAGGTATGAGGAAAAGAGGCACGACAAATCACACCCACAAGTTAATTAGCTACAGAATTCTCAACCTGATTGAGAAGATGAAGAGGCACGATCAAAATGTATCTGGGCGGAATAAAGGGCAGATTCAGAGATCTTCAAATTAGTGATCCACACGTTACACAACATTCACGCAACAGTTACGGTTGCTCATTGTAACGTTACATTAATGTCATAATTAGTCATTAATGCCCAATCATTGAAAAGGGAAGACGTTATATTTGAAAATTCCCTATATAAAGGAGTAAAATATAACCTGTAAAGGACATCCGAACTACTATTGCAATACACTTTACTTTTCGTGCATCTCATTGATTTTTATTTATTTTAATTACTTAAAATAATCAGTCATGTCTTGGTTATCAGAAACCTGTGTTCATCCTAAAAATAGCTTTGGTCAAAGGATCTAATTCTTTGGTTAAACATTTGCGATCTTGTCTGTATTCGCGTTTGCGAACAATTAAACGCATTTGCGAAAAATGTAGAAGTGTGAAAGGCTTCACAAATCAGGTCACATTTATGACATCTGCAGCTGGGTAAATATGACTTAGACGGGATTTTTATCCCATTCTTCAAATTTTCAAAACCTAAAACACAAGAGGCGATTTTCCAAAGAACTTTTCTTCCCCAAATCATTGGTAAGTGATCGTAAATTAATTTCTTTCAATATTCCACTACTTTTTCCGGAGATTCAACCTTAAATCTAAAGTTTTCATTATGGAATTGGGGGTTTTTGGGTAGAAACTAGGGATTTGATAAATTGGAGATTTAGACCTCAAATTGAGGTCGGATTCCAAAACAAATTACATAACCGGGCTCGTGGGTGAATGGGTAATCAGATTTTGGTTCGAATTTCGGGTTTGGACCAAGCGGGCACGGATGTTGACTTTTTCAAAAATGGCCTAAATTGAATTCTTTACAATTGTGGGTAGTTCCTAAGGCTTAAATTTAATTGTTTTGTCTGTAATTTGCTAGATTCTATTGGTCCAGAGGCTTGTTTGAAGGGAAAAGTCGTGGTTGAGTTTTGAGTTTTGTCGTTGGAGAATGGTAAGTGTCGTGGTTAACCTTGTCTTGAGGGAATAGGAACTGTTTGCCTAATTGCTACGTGTTTAATTGTTGGGAACAACATATATGTGAGGTGACGAGTACCTATGCGTTGTAGTGGGGTAAAAGCATGCGGGTTGGGGTTTAGTTTCTTGCAATTATAGCTTCCTTTTCTCATAATTGTCCATGTTTAGAGTAATATTGTTAATTCGATCGTTTTTATCATGTTACAAATCTTTCGCTGATATTTGAGTAATGATTTCGAAGATTGGGTTGATATTGTGGAAAAAAAATGTGGAAGTAAGAATTGTACTTGTTATTTTATTCTCGCTATTGTGATTTATTCATTGCATTAGTAAGGGAGAGTATAAAAGCACGAAGGGTCATGCCGTGCACTTCTCCTTTACTATGTTCATTGTTTCTTATTGGTTCATAGTGTATTTACTGTTCAAGCTATCTTTCTGCTGTAGTTCTTTACCTCGTATTTCCCCTCATCATGATCCCCCTCCCTATATTACTTGTTTTGTTCTTTACTGTTATTTTTATATACACTGTTAGATTGTACAGGTTTGATTGTAGCTGTCTTGTCTTAGCCTTGTCACTACTTCGTCCAGGTTAGGCTCGACACATACTAGTACATAGGGTCGGTTGTACTGGTACTGCACTCTGCACTTCCTGTGCAGATTTTGGAGCTGCTCCGAGCTGATCATGAGGTTGGCTGCAGGATCCATTTGATAGGAGACCAAGGTAGACCTGTCGGCGTCCGCATGCCCTGGCATCCCCTTCTATACATTTCATTTTATTGTTTCTTCTATTTCGAAAACAATTATATTTCTTTCGTACAATTACTGGTAGTAAAATCTTAGAAGTTTGTGAATCGTGACTCCAGATTCTGGGTAGTAGTATATATTGAGGCTGTCATATATTTCCGCACTCATTTCAACTCTTTATAGCTTATTTGTTGTTAATTACTGAAAAGTAAAAGAATTGGCTAATGATTCTCTAACGTTGGCTTGCCTAGCAAGTGTAATGTTAGGCGCCATCACGGTCCCGATGGTGGAATTTCTGGGTCGTGACAAAAACTAAATTGAAGACAGCAACAGAGAGTATGAAAGGGATACCGATAACAAGTAATAGCAAGATAATATATTTAGAAAACTAAATCCAAGGCAGCAAACGAGAATATGAACGAAGTACTGCTAGAAAACTATAGAATTACCGATGGAAAGTAATAACGGAACGAGACATGCGAATATAGCAAACTAAGGAAAAAAGGTTACGTACTAGCATTAATACTATCGAACTAGATTAGACAAAGGGAAACGCACGACTGCCTACTAACCTTCTACCCTAATCTTCAACCTCCACACCCTTCTATCTAGGGTCATGTCCTCGGTTAGCTCAAGCTGGGACATGTCCCTCCTGATCACCTCTCCCCAAGACTTCTTTGGCCTTCCTCTACCCTTCCTCTCACCTCCCAAGGTCAACCTCTCACATCTCCTGACTGGGGCATCCGTGCTTCTCCTCTTAACATGCCCGAACCATCTCAACCTTGCCTCACGCATCTTTGACTCCATAGGGGCCACTCCCACCATGTCTCGAATAACTTCATTCCTAATTCTATCCAACCTAGTATGCCCACACATCCATCTCAACATCCTCATTTTCGCTACTTCCATGGAGACAGGAGGGAATGGTTCGCAATAATATTTACAATTTGAATTTTTAAAAAATGATCATGTAAACATTTTATGTATTTATTTTCAAATATTTTATGTGTAAAAATAACAATCTCTGGAAAAATTTGATATAAAACAACAAAGATCATAATAGGCCCTAAAATGTGATGACCCAATAGATCATTTTTAGTTTTATCCCTCATTGCTGTGTTTTAAAACCGAAGTTAGCTTCATTTAGCCTTTCTGGATTTGCATGCACAGTTTGTGTCTTCTTCCGGAAGGTTTTCATGTGAAAATAGATAAAAATGTGAAATCGTGCCTTAAAACTCATTTGAGTTGACTTGGATCAACATTTTGAGCAAATGGACCTGAATAAGTGTTTTGATGATCTCGGCGGGTCTGTATCGTGATTTCGGACTTGGGCATATGTCCGGAATCGAATTTGGAAGTCCTAGCTTGATTTAACGTAATTTGTTGAAAACTAGAAGGTTAAAGGTTTAAAAAATTTCTAAGTTTGACTGTAGTTTGACTTTGTTTATACCTGGTTCGGATTTTTGTTCCGAAACTTGGTATAAATTCATTACAATGTTTATGACTTATCAGCAAAATTTGGTGCAAAACATATTTGATTTGACGTGATTTGGGTGTCCAGTTGAAAAATTAAAGGTTCTTAAATTTCTTTGAAAATTCCATTTTTTTTGGTGTCTGATTCATAGTTCTAAGTATTGTTTTGGTATTTTGTTCGCGCGAGCGAGTACGTATGATGTTATTACACTTGTGTGCATGTTTGGTTTGCAGCCCGAGGAGCTCAGGTGTGTTTCATATAGGCTACAGAGTGATTTCAGACTTGGTAGAATAGCTGATGCCTCTTCGATTTCTGGTGCTCTACTGCAGGTCTCACATTTGCGAGATTTGGCTCGCATTTGCGAGCCTCGCTTTTGCGAACAAGGATTCGCATTTGTGAGCATTGGCTAGCTGGGGGAATCTCGCATTGCGAGGTGAATGTTCACATTTGCAAACTTGCTTCTGCCACTTTTGCAAAGGCAGAGTCACATTTGCGACTCAGCGTGTTCCTGGGCAGCCTATGCAAAGGGATTGTCCATATTTTTGAGGGCATGGGTTCGCATTTGCGACCAAAACATCGCATTTGCGATGACTGACTTTCAGCGATAGGTTCGCATTTACGACTTCTTTCTCACATTTGTGATGCTCACATTTGTGAACAAGATATCGCAATTGCGACATCCAGAGCTGGTAAAAGAGGGGAAAACGGGATTTAGCTCATTTCTTTCAAACTCTCAACACTAAACACCCTCGTGGGGATTTTTAAAGAGATTTTCTTCCAAAATTCTTTGGTAAGCAACTTCAATCTCTTTCTTTTCAATTGCCCATTACGTTTCATAAGTTTTCAACATTAAATCTAGGATTTTTATGATAGAAATTAGAGATTTTGGTAGAATTAGGGATTTTTGTAAATTTGAGATTTAGACCTCAAATCGAGGTTGGATTTCAAAACTAGTTACATACCCAGGCTCGGAGGTGATAGCGTAATCGGATTTTGGTCCGAATCACGGGTTTTGACCAAGTAAGCCCGGTGTTGACTTTTTGGAAAAGTGTAAAGATCTTAACTTTATGTATTGTAATTGATTTTCGCAGCATTGTTTAATGTTGTTGAGTAGATTTTTGTTAGATTTGATTGGTTGGGAGGTAGATTTTAGAGAAAACGCCCCGGTAAAGCTTTGATTTGCTTGCAGAGCGAGGCAAATGTTGGGTCTACTTGATTTGAGGGAATTAGGTACCCTTGTGCTTTGTGCTATATGAAGTTTATGTGTACCGGCGTATATGCGAGGTGACGAGCGTATATACGCCGTCAAAATACTTGTTTCCATGCTTTTCCGAATTTCATTAATTATTTTATTCCATGTCCAAACTGTTACATGCTTTAATTGCTTCCCATGCCTTAATTGCTACTTGTCATTTATTATTGTCGTATTAAAATGTTAGTTTCTCCCATGCTTCCACGACTTAATTGCTACTTGCCTTAATTGACTTACGTGTACCCTTTAGTTGTCATTTATTTGACTTGTCTTGCAGCTTAGTATTAATTTTTGAAATTCTTGATTTGGTACAAGATTTCCCTTATGTTCTGCTGTCATATTCATTAATCATAGAGATTCTTGTGATTCAAGTTGTTGAACTGATTTAATTTATTGGTTTGTGTTTATAGATCAGGTAGCACTCCACAATATGTGAAATAAGGGAGGATGGATATTGATATAGTGGGATCAGGTTGCACGCCGCAACAAGTGGAATAAGGGAGGATTGATATGGTGAAATAAGGGAGGATGGTGATATTAATTATGATTATATGGTGGGATCGGGGCGCCACAATATATTTTGCACTATTTATTGTTGATATGTACATGGAGGAATAAGGGAGAATCGTGTTTGTACAGTGGGATCGGGTTGCGCACCGCAACAGTTTAAGTTTTTGTATTCCTTGTTGTATTATGTTGGTTTTGGTGTTTTCGTACGAGATACCAAGTCTGGTTTGACTAGTTTTTCGAGGATTGAGATTACTGTCATGAGTTAACTTCTTTATTTTCCCGTATTTCCTTTCCTACCATTATTATTATACTGCGTACAGGTTATTGTAAGTGACCATCCTTAGCCTCGTCACTACTTCGTCGAGGTTAGGCTCGACACTTACAGAGTACATGGGGTCGGTTGTACTCATACTAAATTCTGCACTTCTTGTGTAGACTTTGGAGCCGGTCCCAACGGCGGTTAGTAGATTGCTCGGATCGGGCATCTGACACATACTTAAGGTACAACCGTTTGGCGTTCACAGCCCTGAAGTCCCCTCCACTTTATCCTAGCTGTTTATTTCTTTTTAGACAATTTTACTTTCATTCAGACCATTATATATTTTATTCTAGTCGCTCATGCACTTGTGACACCAAATCCGGGTTGTATTTAGATATTTTAGTTGTTATGATTTTTTCGCACTTTATTTAAGTTCTATTTCAATTATTTCAGTTTAGTTAACATTAGTTAATTTGATTTCTCAAAAATGGCTTAAAATTTTTCTAATGTTGGCTTTCCTACAAAGCGAAATGTTAGGCGCCATCACAGTTTTGAGGGTGAAAATTTTGGGTTGTGACAAGTTGGTATCAGAGCACTAGGTTGCCTAGGTCTCACGAGTCATGAGAAATATTAGTAAAGTCTGGAGGATTATTACGGAGACGTCTATACTTATCTTCTAAAGGCTTTGGAGTTTAAGAAAAATATCACTTCTTTCTTACTCTGTCAGGCGATTTTATTCTATAATTGATGATTGAACCCTTCTATTCTTGTTCTCTCGCATATGAGTAGAACACGCACTGCATCTACCACCGGACAGGAGTCGGAGCCCCCTGTGGCAGCTACGACTAGGGCAGAGGCTGATCTCAGCTTAGAGCTCGAGCAGCAGCACCCGCAGTGAAGCCTCAGGTGGATTTTGACGAGGAGGTTCCATCAAAGACTATTCCCGTTGGACTAGCTCAGGTTCAGGAGGGGTTCATAGCCATTCTAGTACTTCAGGATGCTCTAGTCTGTTTGGTGGGCCTTATGAAGAGTGTGACCCAGCTCGGTATATTCCCGGTGGCACCAACTATCTCTCAAGATGGGGGAGGAGCACAGACTCCCGCTACTCACACCCCGGAGCAGGTGGCTCCCCAGCATCAGACTCCATCAGCCCCGCCAGTTAGCGTAGTTCAGCAGGTTGTTGCGGAACAGACTGGTGATAGGCAATCTTTGTCTTTTAAAGCTATGTTGAGGTTGGATACATTCACCGAGCTCTTTCCTGTTCATTTCAGTGGTGCATCTTCTGAGGACCCACATGATTTCATGGACTATTGCCACGAGGTGTTGCACAACATGGGTATAATTGAGACCAATGAGGTCGATTTTGTAGCATTTCAAATGATTGGTTCCGCCCGGAGATGTTGGAGAGATTATTTGTTGAATAGACTAGCTGGGTCGCCTGCACTTACCTGGGATCAGTTCTCGCAGCTATTTCTAGAGAAGTTCATTCATGTTACCCCGAGGGAGGAGTACCACAGGCAGTTTGAGCGTCTTCAGTAGGGAAGTATGAACGTTACCTAGTACGAGACTCGATTTGTGGACCTAGCTCGTCATGACACTATCTTCCTTCCTACTGAGAGGGAGAGAGCGAGGATATTTATAGATGGACTCACTTACAGTATCATGCTTCAGATGGACAAGGAGACAAGGAGTGATATTTCTTTCCAGACAGCTGTAGATATTGGTAGCCGGATCGAGTTGGTTCGTCCTCATGAGAGGGGGCCGGTGTCAGACAAGAGGCATCGTTATTCTAGTATTTTCAGTGGTGCCTCTTCTGGAGGCAGGGGTGATATTGGTAGAGGCCATCCTCCCAGGCCATTTCACTCAGCGCTTCAGGCATCTTACAGTGCTTCAGGGAGTCGTGGTCTCTATGTGCCTCATTCTGGACAGCTAGCCTACAGTACACTATCAGCTCCTATCGATGCACCTCCAATTCAGAGCTATCACCGTGGTTATTCGGCATGTTCGGGTCAGCTTCAGCTTCAACAGCCACAGTAGTAGGATGGGTATTTTGAGTATGGTGGTATTGGTCATATCAGGAGGTTCTGTCCGAGATTATTTAGCGGCAATTCCCCAACAGAGTTCTCATATCATGGTTCCAACACCAGTTGCTCCACCACTCGCTTAGCCAACTAGAGGCAGGGGTCAGGCTGCCAGGGGTGGAGGTTAGGTCGTTAGAGGTGGAGGTCAGACCGTTAGAAGTGGAGGTCAGCCAGCTAGAGGCCGTCATAGAGATGTAATTCAGAGTGGTAGGGCTGATAATAGGCTAGATTCATGTAGTTTAGCGACTATTTATATCCCAAATTTATTATGATTCACTGTTCTAGGAAGGTTAAATGACGATAAAATGGCTCTAATTGTGAAGTTTATGTTTTGCAGGAGCAAGTCGTGCTTATGAGGACATAGAAAAGTGTTTGGAGCTAAATTAAACCAAGAAATGCCCGTCGGAGTTGAGTACGTGTGAAAGAAGGAAGAGAAAAAGAGAAAAATAGCTAACCCGCTCTAGCGTGGGTAAAGCGTGGCCTTAGCGTTGCCATGCTAGAGCAGGAGAAACATGGAAGAATAAAGTGAATTAGCGCGGCCCAAGCGCAGTCACGAGCGCGGCCCCGCTAGTCCAGAAGAAATGGGACATGTATAATGCATTTAGCGCGGCTACTAGCGCAGTTCGAGCGCGGCCGTGCTAGTCCGTCCAAGAATACGGTAACTTCAGGGGTAAACTTGGAAGTTTGGGGGCAGTTCCACTTAACTTATAAAAGGTCCAACTCGCCCAAAAGAGAGGATATCAAGGTTTTTATAGTTTTGTTCAAGGAAAGAAGAGGCAAGAGGCAAGGAGGATAATTCGGCATCGAGTTCTACCTTTCTCCCTTTTATTTTATCATTCATGATGAATTTTGCTGTTGTTATTATGAAAACAATTATGAGTAGCTAATTTATTTAGTCTAGGGTTTTGATGGAACCTGTTGAAGGATGAACTTCTTATTTTGTTAATATAGTTTTGCCAGTTTAATCTCTATTTGTTCAACTACGTTTTTGTTGTAGTTAATTGAAGGGCCCTCAATTAGTTGTGCCTATTTAGTATGTATTACTCGGGGAGAGTGCATATTTAGGTAGTTGTTGAACATCACCACTCCCAAAGTATATGAGGAATCAATAACTGAGGTTTTAAAGGTGGAATTAGGGATAACGAAACATTGGGTGCGATCTAAGTGAGCTATAATAAAAGCCAGCTAGCGTAACTTGGGAGAGTGTGTCTAGTAAATTGTCGTAATTACTCAGGAGAGAGTTACGGTAGTAAGAGTGATCATGGTCGATAGAGAAGATTAGGCAAATATATATGACGCATAACAGGAAGGGAGTCCATCAATAGGGGAAATCACAACCTTAGACCCTTCTCTTATTTGTTTACAACTCAGTCTTAGTTAGCTCTTAGTTTGATTAATCTTATTCAATCATAGTTAGTGGAAATATCACCAATTGTTATTCAAAACATCTGGGAAGTTGATTACGGAGAATTTAGTGAGTTTGGCAAAAGTAATTGATAGGTTAATTCCCTGTGGGATTCGACTTTGGGCTAAATACCCGGATTATATTTGCAACGGCCGCTTAGTCCTTTTTATAAGGCATAGTTGGGCGTGATCAAATTTTGGCGCCGCTGCCGGGGAATTAACGGTGTTATCAATTACAGTTGAAAGAAATACAAAAATTCTTAGTGTAATCAATTATCTTCCTTTTCAATCCATAAATTGAAATTTTAACGTTTGCTAACTTGGTTGTACATGTGCATGCCTAGAAACTCATCGAGAACTGGTGAAGTGTTTGAAGCATTATCCCATCCCGAGAAAGTTTTCAAGGCCTTGAATTGCAACCGGAAAAGAAAGCGACAACAATCAACTGAACTACCTAAACCAGACATGGCAGAGCTGGTGAACAACCGAAACAATAATGGGGATAACGTGGTAGACCCAGCTGCGCAGCCAGAGGCTGCCCTATATGACTGGGCACAACCCACATCAGAGAACTTGGCCACAACGATAGTAGTCCCACAGATACATGCTGAATCTTTTCAAATCACAAACAACATGCTGCACTTGTTGCAAAACAAGGGACTATTCTCGGGGTCACACATTGAAGATCCTCAACAGCACTTGAAGAATTTTCTTCAATCTACAAAACTCAAAGGCAACCCAATGTGACTCAGGAAGCAATAAAGTTGTTGTTGTTTCCATTCTCAGTGACACGAGCAGCCCATACGTGGCTAAATTCACTCCCTATCAATTCCATCAATACATGGGAGGAGTTAGTCAAACAATTGGTGAACAAGTTTCATCCACCCAACAAGAACCTGCTCAGCAAATTGATGAAATTTTGAGCTTCAGAAAAAAACCAACGGAAACATTGCAAGAAACATGGGAACGATTCAAAGGGATGTTGGTTATATGTCCGCACCATGGTATTCCAGAGCAGATGTTGGGGAAACGGTTTTATATGGGTCTGGCAGATAGCGTGAAGGCTAATTCTGATGCTTCAGCTGGTGGAGCATTCTTGAGCAAATCATGGAAAGAAAGCCAGATCCTACTTGACAAGATGGCACAAAATTCGGGGTGGACAACCAGGAATGCACCCATCACTTCAGTAGTTCACTCAGTGGCCTTAGATCCAGCCAACACTCTTGCTGAAAATATGGCCACCTTAATTACACAAACGAGCATACTCACCAAAAAGGTAGAATAGTCCGGGCAGAAGCAGCAGGTGCACATTGTAGATACAACCAATGGGGGATTATGCACATCTTGCATTAGTCACCCAATTGGTAGCCAGTGGAATGTTGAAAGCAATCACCATCACTACCCTAAGAACATGAATTATGTGTCTAATTATGGGGGCCAGAGACAGGGTGGTCAGAATTGGGGCCAGCAGAATCAGCCATACAGGCTAGTCCAGCCGCAACACAACAATGGAAATATGGGAGCCATGCGACCTTACGGTAATGTGGCGCCCTACCAAAGGCCACTGGGGGTACAACAACCAAAATCAGCAACAAAGTTATCATCCTTCTCAGCAGCAACATGGTGGGAGATAGGAAGATGGGTTTGCTAAACTAGAGGCAATGATGCAGCAGGTTATTGGGTCAAATGCAAAAGTGTCTGAAAGAGTAGATGCACATGAGTCATCCATAAATAAAATTGAAGTGCAATTGGGTCAGATTTCGATGCCATTGGATAATCGTCCTCACGGGACATTACCTGTAGACACTCAGGTAAATCCAAAAGATCAGGGCCCAAAGCAGCTGATGGCAGTGAATTTACGTTATGACATAGACCTAGACTTGGATCAAGAGAGGGCTCGGGAAAGCAGACAGGCTAAGACACTTGTACCAGTGCCCATTGAGCTAGATGATTCAACAAGACTGATAGAGGTGATGGTGCAGCCTGCCCAGAAAGAAACCAACACACAGATTGAGGCTGAGAAAGAGCTGAGACAGCCCAGGAGCCGGTAGTAGATGTAGTGTCTGACAAAGAGAAAACCCAAATTATTGGGAAGAAGAGACCTCCAGCACCATACCCACAGAGGCTGGCCAATTACCAGAAAAATGAGCAATACAAGAAGTTCTTGGAGATGTTGAAACAGATTCAGGTAAATATTCCATTGATTGATGCTTTGAACGAGAGGCCTGGTTATGAAGAAATGATGGACTTGATGTCCCAAAAATTCGACTTCCAAGACTTGTCCACAGTGACTCTAACTGAGACCTGCAGCTATGGTGACTAGACCAGTTGCTGAAAAGTTATCCGACCCAGGGAATTTCACAATTCCCTGGACCATTGGTAACTTTGCCTTGCCAAGGTACTCTTTGATTTGTGGGCCAGTATTAATCTTATGCCCCTGACTATCTACAAGAGGTTAGGGATTCGAAAATCTAGACTGACGTCTATGTTGTTGCAACTAGCCGACAGAACTGTGAAAAGACCCTCAGGTATTCTGGATGACGTGTTGGTGCATGTAGGGAAATTTGTGTTCCCTGCAGATTTTGTAATTCTTGACTGTAGGGTGGATGAAGAAATTTCCAAAATTTTGGGAAGGCCGTTCTTGGACACAGGGCGATCTCTCATTGATTGTGAAACTGGGGTGCTCAAGATGAGGTTGAACATTCAACGTGCAGAAATCTATGAGGCGACCAAGTGAATTCGCCAATTGTTCTCTTATTGATGCCGTGGATGTAATCCTGGAATAGGATGATGAGGCCTTGACTATTGAGGACCCCCTTGCTGCATGTCTTATGAATTTAGATGAGGTGAATGGGGAAGAGTTTTCTTGAGGGCAAAGGCTTTTGGAAAAGATCACTTGAATTTGAGCCCCTGCACTTAGAAAAAAAAAGAAACTCCTCCACCAAGCCATCCATAGAAGAACCACCAAAGTTGGAGTTGAAGCCACTGCTCGCCCATCTCAGGTACGCGTTCATAGGACCTAACTCCACATTACCTATTATTATCTCATCTAGTTTGTTAGATGTGCATGCAAAACAACTTTTGCAGGTACACACGAAGTGCAAGACTGCCATTGGGTGGACCATGGCAGACATAAATGGGATCATCCTAGCGTATTGTATGCATAAAATTCTGCTGGAAGAGGGGCACAAAACTTTTAGGGAACACCAAAGAAGGATGAACCCCAATATGAAGGAAGTGGTGAAGAAGGAGATTATTAAGTGATTAGATGCGGGAATCGTTTTCCCCATCTTTGACAGCAACTAGGTTAGCCCGGTGCAATGTGTTTCTAAGAAGGGTGGTATGACGGTGGTGAAAAATGAAAACAATGAGCTGATCTCTACAAGAACCGTCACAGGCTGAAGAATTTGCATGGACTATAGGAAATTAAATCTGGCCACTCGGAAAGACCACTTCCCACTTCCCTTCATCGATCAGATGCTTGACAGACTGATAGGGAGGTCTCACTTCTATTTTTTGGATGGGTACTCAGGGTACAACCAAGTCTCCCTTGCGCAAGAGGACAGAGATAAGACCTCGTTCACATGTCCATATGGGATTTTTGCCTTCCGGAGGATTCCCTTTGCCCTATGTAATACACCCGCCACATTCCAAAGGTGCATGATGGCCATATTCACCGACATGGTTGAAGACATAATGGAGGTGTTCATGGATGATTTTTCAGTGGTGGGAAATTCATTCGATGAGTGCCTTACAATTCCGACCCAAGTGTTGAAGAGGTGCATCGAGACTAACCTTGTACTCAATTAGGAAAAGTTCCACTTCATGGTACAAGAGGGAGTAATATTGGGACACCTGGTATAAATCAAGGGAATCGAGGTTGATCGGGCTAAAGTTGATGTGATAGCAAAGCGTCCAGCTCCCACATCAGTCAAAGCAATCAAGAGCTTCCTCGGGCATGCCGGTTTCAACCGGAGATTCATCAAAGACTTCTCCAAAATTGCCAACCCTCTATGTCAGTTGTTAGAAAAAGATCACCCTTTCGTGTTTTCTGACAATTACAGGGTAGTATTCGAGGAGTTGAAGAAGATGTTAGTCAAAACACCCATCATTGTTTCCCCCGAATAGGAGAAACCATTCAAAATCATGTGTGACGCCAGTGACTATGCAGTGGGAGTAGTGCTAGGACAGTGAAAAAACAAGATAATGCACCCAATTTACTACGCAAGTGGAACGTTGAGTGGAGCCCAGTTGAACTACACTGTTACTGAAAAGGAGATCCTCCTGGTGGTGTTCGCCTTCGACAAGTTCAGATCATACCTGATTAGCTCTAAGGTAATTGTATACACTGATCATGCTGCTCTCAGGTACTTGATTGTAAAGAAGGAGTCCAAACCGCGCCTGATTCATTGGGTGCTGCTACTGCAAGAGTTCGACCTGGAGATTCGTGAGCGTAAGGGCACGGAGAACTAAGTCGCAGATCATCTGTCGCAACTTGAAGGAGCTGAAAATTTTGTTGAGGCAGAGGATATTTTGGAAACCTTTCTAGACGAGCAGCTACTCACCCCAAGCCTTGAGGAAGTGACATGGTATGCAGGCATTGCAAATTACCTGGCAAGCGGTATAGTTCCCTCTGACCTTTCCTCTGTGCAAAAGAAATAATTTTACCGTGACTGCTGCATGTATTACTTGGATGAACCTTATCTGTTTAGAATTTGTGTTGATAATATGATCCGGAGGTGTGTCCCCCAGATAGAACAATCTTCTGTTTTGCAGGCCTGACACGAATCGGCATATGGCGGATATTTTGCAGGAGTCAGGACATCGGCGAAAGTGCTAGAAACTGGGTTCTACTCGGCCAACTGTGTTTAAGGATGCACATCAATGGGTGAAGGGTTGTGATGAATGTCAGCGAATCGGGAACATCTCCCGTCGCCATGAGATTCCCGTGAACCCAATTCAAGAGGTTGAAGTGTTCGATGTATGGGGGATAGACTTCATGGGCCCCTTCATCAGCTCCTATGGCAATAAGTACATACTTGTTGCTGTAGATTATGTGTCCAAATGGGTGTAAGCTGCAACACTCCCCACCAATGATGCAAGGGTGGTGGTTGGGTTTTTTAAGAAAAATATATTCACCCGTTTCGAGATCCCGAGAGCCATTATCAGTGACGGAGACACTCACTTCTGCAATCGAGCCTTCGAGAAATTGCTAGCAAAGTACGATGTGAGCCACAAGGTGGCGACCCCATATCATCCTCAGACTAGTGGACAGGTCAAAGTGTCGAATAGAGAGATAAAAAGTGTGTTGACCAAAACTGTGAACACCACAAGAATTGATTGGGCGAAAAAGCTAGATGACGCACTCTGGGCCTACATTACCGCTTTTAAAACACCAATTGGTATGTCACCATACAAGTTGGTGTTCGGGAAGGCCTGTCACTTGCCAGTGGAGTTAGAACATAGAGCTTGGTGGGGCATTGAAGTAGCTAAATCTGGACATTGAGGCTGCGGGCACAAATAGAGTCACAGAATGTGCATGAGCTAGATGAGTTACGATATCTTGCTTTCGAGAGCACGAGGTTGTACAAGGAAGAATGAAGAGGTTGCACGATAAGAACATTGTTGAGCGAAACTTCAAACCCGGAGATATGGTGTTGCTTTATAATTAAAGATTAAGGCTATTTCTGCGTAAACTCAAGTCACGATGGTCTGGGCCATTTTTTCATGTGGTCGAAGTGCTCCCTTCAGGTGCTATAGAGATTGCTTCAGAAAAAGATTCCCACACATTTAGAGTCAACGGGCACAGATTGAAACCGTATGTGGGCATGGATGAAACCAAGGAAGTGTCCATGATACATATGACTGAACCTCAGAGGTCGAGCGAGCCTTAAATGCGCTCATATGCGTTGTGTCACGATGTTAAATCAGGCACTGCATGGGAGGCAACCCATTGACTTGTTGTAATTGTCGTGCCACGACATTAACTAAGGTGCTGACCAACGCGTAATGAGTTGATGTAGTTATAATGTTATTTGACTGGTTGTATGTACTAACATATGCATGTGAGCTTAGGAGAGTATTAAGTCAATACGGCCCGAGGAAAAAGGTAGAAAAAAATGCAAAATTTTGAGGTCCAGGTGCGCGGCGGCGCTTGTGCCCGCGCTTGGACCGTGCATATCAAAGATCATTCTACCTGGGAATAGCGCGGCCGCGCTAATTAGCTTTTCTTTCTGCCTCGTCTCGACGCTACTAGTGCAGGCGCGCTATGAACGCACTAGGACAGCTCCTGTAGGTTCGCTGGACAAGTTTGGTTAGTTAATTTTTTTTATTTTTTCATTTTGATTTTAATTTTTTCTTGTTTCTTATTTACCCAACCCTAACCCCCTTTCCCGGCCAAACAAACTTTGTGAATAGGTAGCATATAAGCAATAAAAGCACATAGGTAAACAAATAAAGGTTTTTTGAGAAGATTCGCAGTCTACGCACATATATGTGCTAAAGTTTTAAAAGATTTAAAGTCTAGGAACATATACAAGGTTTTGAAAGATTTACAATCTAAGCACACATGTGTAAAAGATAGGGAGTCCTAGGTTGTTTATCCTATAGGATCATATCCATGCAATACCCGGTAATCACTCCTCAATGAGGGGATACACGTTGCATTAGCGCACATCTCATCATATCCATGTCTACCCTTTCCTACCCCTTAGTGGTTATTAAGCGAGTTTATTTAACGACCTCTATGTGTGCTATTACCCGTCCCTTCTTAATGGTCCTGGAGGAGATTAGGACCTCTACCTATAGACAGTTCTAGACAAATCCTTAAGGTATAAAAGGAGAAAATACTAGGCGACAGACAAGAACAAATAGGACTTTAGCAGATAAAGGAAGGAAAGAGCAATTAAGAGGCTCAGATTTACCTCCACAGATAATGCATGTAATCACCACGAATCAAAACACAAACAAGGGCAGTATTACTAAACATGATCCTAAACCATGATGTTNTTACCTAAAGCATGATGTTCTAAGTGCTGCAAAGACGCAGGGGTTATTACCAGTTTTACTAACACAGGATAATCATATGTGAGACTGTCTTATGTTCCTTTTTTCATGCATCAGTAGTTTAGCTAGGTGTGACTTAGTGAGATCCTAAAACAGGGTATCTAGTATGAACATTATAAGATGCAGAATGATTTATATGCAAAATTCCTAAAAAAAACATGATTTCTAGATGCACAGAAAGTTACAGCGTGATTTCAGAATATGCAGTAGCAATAGTTTCATGTTAATGTTGTTATTTAGCCTAGAAACATGATTTCTAAGTGATGAAAATAATGTCAAAGAGATGCTGAAACAATAAACCTAAGGACATGATATCTAATGCATGACATGCTTAGAATGTATTGGTCCTAAACATTTATTCTAATGCGCACATAGAAATGTAAGCCTAAGGCATGGTTTCTACCCTTCCCTTTTCACTATCAATCCCCAATATTCTTTTACAACGATTATTACAAACCAATGTGAGAATTATATAAATAGATAAAGAAAAATAAGAAGTTATACTATAGGGAGCTTGAAAATAGGCCCAGATTCTCAGAACCTCAAATGCCCAAATGTTTCATAGCCTTTCTCATATTCGGGTGTGTCAGAGTTCACTAAGGACCTTAAGCGATCCCGGGCAGTACTCTCACCCAAATTTCACAACCATAATTGAGTAAGTGCAGTGTGGAAGTGCCAGCCCCAGTGCATCAGAGTTCAGAGGGATTTCACAGGAATCCCAAGGCAGTCATACACTGGAGGGGCAGAACTTAAGGACCTAAGAGTAGAGTAAAAGTGCTTGACATAGTTTTGAAAAGGTTTAACAGGAAAGCAGTATTTGAAAAAGAGACCCAGTTGAAGTAGTTTTATAAAATAGGAGAATTGTTTAGTAAAACAGCTTTGAAAACATTTGTGTAATTTAAACAAACACCAGGTCAGTCAAACAAGTTCAACAATACTCAGAGAACAAACCTTCACACAGGAATAACTGGGGATTGGGAAAAGTAGAGCATGTATGGTGAACACATAACAGACATGGGTCCTTGGCAATTTGTGAAAATAGTAAGACATAGATTCAGGAGTGCTAATTAACACAAAGTCACAGAATCAGAAGTGCTCTAGGGGATTCATGGAGTTGGGATATAGTATAGTATAGGATTTCATACTAAACATGATTGAGCATAGCATCAAGACAAATTAGGGTAACAAATCAATAGGTGCATACCAGAACTAGGCAACTAGTACACAAGCATCAAAATAGAGTAGATTTACATTGAGACAGATTGCAGGTTTATAAGAACATGCTAACCCTAAAGAGGTAAGACATAACTAGAATACTAGATGAAGCAATGATGCAAGGAGGTCAATTACATGTTGAACAACAAAATAATAGATAGAAACGGATTAGGAACATGATAAACTGAAGCAGTAAAAGAAACATTCATTTTGGGACATGAATTGAAAATTAGAACATACCGGTAAAGAGACAATAACCACAAAAGTGAAGGGATAGGAGAGCACAATAGTTAGCCTTGGCTTGCAGCCGGCTAACTTAGAATAATAGTAAGTGACACAGAAAGAGAGTAGAAAGCTTTGAGTGTGAGAGATAGAGTTTGAACTAGTGTGTTCGTGTGTGTTGAGTGGATTCTGTTCGAGTTAGTGTGTGTGTATATATATAGTAGTTTCAAACTAGGTAGAATAAGGTAAGAATCACAATTAGGCAGTAAATTATGGAACTCGGAACCAACTATAGTAAAATCAGTGCAAGTACTCCCTTTATTAAGGGAGTCAACTTCAAACGGTAAGAACAGATAACAAATAAGAAAGAAATCAATGTGTAACTGGAGCATAACAGATAAAGAAACAATTCAAATAGTGCAAGTACATAATAGGTAATTAGGACTAGGTACATAAGGTTCTGATTAAGGAAATATCATAAGAATCAGTTAACAGTATAGCCAACCATAAAATAAGGCAAGAAAATAACTTAGAGGTCAGAAATCAGTAAAAGATATCATCACAGGAAATCATTAAAAGGTGTTAATCACATAGAATTAGGAATTCAAATTGGAACAGTACTGATTAAGGGGAGAATTAACACAAAATTTCTATGAACAACGGAATAAACACATAATAGGCAAGAAGAAGTAAAATTAGAAACATAGAAAAGTAAGAATCACATAGAGTGGACACAACATCTAGGGATGAGCGGATGAACGTCTTGCTAGATATCGGGTTTGATACGGTTGGGAGAATTGGAGCGGGATTGCTCCTGCTGGGATAGTCGTTGCTTGCCAGGTGAGACCAGGCATTTATGGCGTTTGGGCTATAAAGCCTGGTGAGACCAGGCGTTTGGACCATAACGCCAGGCATGGCCAGGCGTTAGCCAGGCGTTTTTCCTGTAACACCTGGTCCCTGATCCGACCCAATCCGAGTTTTGAAGGTTTTAAGTGTTTCCGGGTTTGACTAGAAGTATCCTACACGTTTAGGGTTTGTCCCAAAACATATAAATAGACCCAAAAACACAACTTTGAGGGGGGATTTGACGTGGAGGAACACACACCACGCTTGAAGGAGGCTTCTACCTAGTTTTTCTTCTCNGTTGTAGTTGAAGCTTGAATTATTCTTATTGTTTATCTTAATTGGTTTATTTATTCAATCTTGCGCTTAATTATTTGGTTGCTTGATCACCAATTGAATACTATCTAAGAATCTAGGAAAGAACTCGGGGAGGGAATTCTAGATTGCATATAAGATTGGGTAGAGCAAGATCTTAACCCTTCAGGGGAGCGGATTTGCGGTTAGGATAGAAATATACCTAAGCGCCTTGCTTGGTTATTATACGGTAATTATTAATGCGTTTTTGTTAATCCTAATTTCATAGGAATATAGGCGTTAGGTTAGCTTGAATAGGCGAGTTGTACTTCGGGAGAAGGCTACGAGCAATATTAACCTCGTCAATCAATAAACCAGATCAATTAATTAGACGTTTAAGTGGAAAACTCAACAGGATTGTTTGCTAACCCATAACTCTAGAGTATCGGCTCTTATTGAATTCGTGTCTAATTTCGCCAATTTGTTTCTTTAATTTCATAGTTTACTATTCTAGATTAATTTTAGTTAAATATTCATACTTTAGTATTCGCTTGAATAGATTAATTGTTTGGGTTTAATTTAGTTGATAGTTAATCACAAGTCCCTGTGGGTACGATATCTGGACTTACAATCCTATATTACTTGTCGACCACGTATACTTGCGTGTGCGTTTGGGATGAACAACATCCAAATCTGATGCTAACCAGCAAAGCAATCGATGAACTACTGAAGCTCATCTTTGGCGCAATTGTCAATCAGGATGTGTATGTTCGGGAGAGGGAAATCATCCTTCGGACTGGCCCGGTTGAGATCCCGATAGTCGACACAAACCCTGACCTTTCCATCTTTCTTGGTCACTGGCACGATGTTGGCTAACCATGTCGAATATTCAACTACCGTAAGAACCTTGGCATTGATTTTCTTGGTAACTTCCTCTTTGATTTTCAGACTCATATCAGGCTTGAACTTTTTGAACTTTTGCTTTACCGGCGGGCATATTGGATTGGTCGGCAGCTTGTGAGCCACAATGGACGTACTTAGACCAGTCATGTAATTGTACGACCATGCAAATATGTCTTTATATTCTTTCAAGAATTGTGTGTATTCCACTTTCTCTGATGGCAATACATGAATGCTGATGCGAGTTTCTTTGACAGTTTCTGAATCTCCCAGGTTGATTGTCTCGGTTTCGTGCATATTGGACTTAGGCTTGTTTTCAAAATCCTCAACTTCTCTGATAATTTCATCGGGTATGACATCCTCTTCTTCTGAATCACTGTCCTTTTGTTGCGTTATCTCATTGCATGTCACAATCATTGGTTCAACAAGACAGGAAATAGTGATGCTGTATAGATAAAATAATGAGGGAAACGATAATAAATAAATATAGATTTGTTGAAACGTAAAGGTGATTTTCAAATGTTTTGGAACATTGGAGATTTTACTGGAAAATGTGAAAATGGAAAAGGCAAAAAGGAAATAATTAGCAAAAAATGAAATAAATAACGCTTGTTCAGCCTTGCACCCCGGGACTCGTCGGGCCCTGGATGGTCTGACAGTCCAATTCTTGAAGAATGATCCCTTACTCACAGCTTAGACGGTAGGGCCTTCCTCCTCCTCCTCCTCAACAATAACACAGCAGTCCATGTCACCATCTTTCAGGAATAGATTTTTCAAGGCCGCCAATGCTTCTTCTTCCTCTACCCCCATATTACGTTGGCTTGCTGGAAGGTCTGCTCCAGATGCAGTATCGGCTTTTCCAATGGATAGTAAGGGTCGCGCCATGGTGGCGACCAGTTCTCGTACTCTTGCCATGTGTGTTTGTATCCCAGCGCAAAAGTGGTGCTATGGTGCTTCAGCTGTATTGGTTTGGAAATCCCCTAAAGATTCTTACCGAGTCCTCTGTCAGGCTCGTATCCACTCTAGTTCAGTATGCTCTCGATCTTACTGTCCCACCATTTGTCTTTTTCTACTGCATTGATCTGTTCAATGTGGTGGTAGGTTTCTCCACCCAGCCTTCTTCTACCTCCAATCACCAGGATGGTGTGGCAACTATAGATAGGATTGCTTCCGTCTCCATGGAGGATCACCTCCTGGTGGTTCCATTCAAATTTTACTGATTGATACAATGTTCATGCCACAGCCCCATCGACATGTATCCACGGACGTCCCAAAAACAGATTGTAGGATGCCGATATGTCTATCACCTGAAATTCAACCTCGAACCATATAGGTCCCATCTGCAGGCAAAGATGATTTCACCAATGGTAGACCTCTGAGAACCGTCGAAAGCCTTTACATTCATAGATCCTTCTTTGATCTCTTACAACCCCTTGCCCAATTTCTTGAGTGTTGTCAACAGATAGATATTGAGGCTGGATCCCCCGTCGATCAGAATCCTGGTGATGAAGTAGTCCTCACATTCCACAGTGATGTGTAGTGCTTTGTTATGACTTAGCCCTTCAGGAGGCAGCTCGTCCTCGTGGAAAGTGATCTTGTGACTCTCCAGTACTTGACCTACCTTATTGGCCATTTCTCCACTAGTTATGTTATTAGGCACATATGCTTCGTTCAACAGTTTCATCAAAGCATTCTTGTGTGTCTCTGAATTCTGCAGCAATGACAGAATGGATATCTGGGCTGGAGTTTTGTTCAGCTGATCGATGACTGAGTATTCCCTGGCCTGCACCTTCTTCCAAAGATCATATGGACTTGTATCAATGACGAGTGGCCTATTGGAAGCATTCTTGCTAGACTCTACCAAGTGTTCAGGTGTATAGACCGTGTCGGTCCTTGTCATACCCTGTGCAGCACCAGCTTCTTCTATCTTGACTTTACCTTTCCTTCCTGCTTCAGCTGTGTAATCCCAAGGTATAGCCTTGTCGTTGAAAGGTGGCGTGCTTGAAACTGTCACTGTGATTGGTGCAGCTACTTTCACTTCAAATGGAATGGGTGCCTTAGCAGGCGGCATAACTTCAACCTCAAACGGCAAATATGTGTTTGCAGGTGGTGTCATTTCAAACTTGAATGGGAGTGATGCAGTTACCTCGACGTCTCTGGATGGCTGAATCTAGACTATGATGGGATTAAGAGTGACTGCTGGCTTCTTTGGGTCATCACCTTCTATAATTAACCCGATCGACCCCTCTGGGTCCCAATCTTCTTCAATCTCAATCATGTTGACACCCCTATGGTCTGGAAGCGGATTGTTGCGAACATTGGGAGCAGCTTCCTTTGCCTAGACGACCTTGTTATCAATCATAGACAGGATCTTATCTTTCAATGAGCGACATTCATCAATTGTATGCCCCTTCATGCCGGAATGGTATGCACAGGTCTTGTTTTGATTGACCCATGGGGATGGATTTTCAGGGGTTATAGCAGGGATATGAGTGACATAACCAGCAGCTTTTAATCTTTCATACAGCTGGTCGATAGGTTCGGCAATGCAGTGTATTGTTTAGGAGGTCTGCGATCAAAGTTGGGTCGAGGTCTCGGGAAATTTTGGCGAGCAGGGGGTGATTGGAGGTGAGATGGCTGAGAGTTATAGGTATGATAAACAGGAGCTGGTTGGGAATATCTGGGGGAAGTAGGTTGATATGTAGACGGTGGAGATGGCTGATATGTTGGTGGAGGCGAGGATGCTTGATACGTGAGTGGGGAAGTTCGGTATACCATTATCGTTCCTGTATCTTTCTTCTTGGATATACCACCAGACTGCAAGGCTTTGTTGGTGGCTTGTAGTGCCTCAAATTTAGTGACCTTTACACTCTTGATACCTTCTCCAATTCTCTCACCCAGCTTGATGATGTCAGGGAATTTGTGATTCTCAATCACCGTTAGCCTCTCATAATACTGTGGGTCCTGTGCCCGGACGAAGAATTTGTTCATTTGTTCTTCATCTAGGGCAAGCCTGACCTTGGCTGCTTCAGATATCCAGCAAGTGGCATACTCGCGAAAAGTTTTGGTGGGCTTCTTTTTAAGGTTCTAGATTTAGAACACGTCTGGTGCATTCTCCGTATTGAACCTGAACCGGTCCATGAAGTCTGATGCCATACTTACCCACTCGGACAACTTCTTAGGGTTTTGGATGATTTACCAAGATAAAGCATCTCCTGTGAAGCTCCTCGTGAACAATTTCATGCGAATCTTCTCGTCTCTTCCTACTCCAACCAATTTATCACAATACGTCCTCAAATGGACCCTGGGATCACCTTTACCATCGAATATTTCAAACTTAGGAGGTTTATAACCCCTTGGTAGTTCAACATCGGGCTGTATGCAGAGATCTTCGTAGTTCAACCCTTCGACTCCCTTCAACGCCCTGAACTCGACTAGTCAGCTTCTTGAGTTCCTCGGCCAAATTCTTAATGAGCATATCATTCTCACTGGATTCAGGTGTGTAAGCAACGTGTTGGGTGGATTGAGGTAGAGTCTCCACATATATGGGGTTGTTCTGATGACCTGGTGTTTGAGCATAGAGGTGGTCGTGGAGTTTTGTGGTTCAGGGATGATCAGTGGAGTGTTTCTCGGAGTGTGGCAAGTGTTGTGCTGGTACTGTGGTGGGATAATTTGATTTTTTGGTGGATTTTTATGATGATGAGTTGTGGGAGGATTTTTTTTGTTTGGGGTGTTCTGAGGAGGTATGGGATTTTGAGCGACATCTGGGACACTGAGTGAGAAGGATAAATTTGCTCTAGTTGTGTCATAGCCTCATTCTGAACGTTAGTGCCTTGATTTTCAGTGGCTTCTGTTCGTTCCAGTGGAATTGTGTTTTCTTATTTGATGTTGATTGAATTTTCCATTTCGCCTTTGCCTTTGATTTTTCCCTTAGGTAGGCTAGGAGGAGGAGAAGGCGGAGGGCCTCTTGATCTTGTATAGTATGACGATGATGCCAGAATGCACGAACCAACCTTTGGGGAGGGAAAATAATCAAAAGAAAGAAACAAAAAAAAATAAAAGGTAGCCAAGTCAGTGAGGATCATGAGAAATATTGCAGTATTTAAACACATAGTATAGGAATAAAATCATGCCCTAACTTGGGAGCCTCGCTGTGCCTGAGGTAGGCCTAACGACAAGTTGATTTGGAGAACTTAGATGCCAAAATGCCTCATTTCATAATGTAAAATAGACGAATCCAAAACGACACTAAAATAATAAGCAGGAAATAAAGTCACTAATAGCGCTTGGCCTTATTACATTTGAAAAAAGCAATGAAAAGGAAACCTAGACTACTTGGTCCCAGAAGGACCTTCCCCAGGCTCGATCTTCTTGGCTTTGTCAATCAGGTTCCCCGAGTCGTGCATGCCCAACAGCAGGTATTTTTTGGACCATGCCGAACCTGGGGACTTCGTGCCTCATTTTCTGCAAAATAGATAAGGTTAGACCCTTACCCCCGCCAGAATCGACTATTTATACACTTATGATTAGCACACAGACATTTAGTTCTCCAAATAAATGCACAAAACGTGATTGCGTCCGTTGGGATTATGAAAAACCCGGTGGACTTTTGGATAAGGCTGTCTTAAAGGGTTATTGTGCGGACGACACATTAACCCGGCTAGGTTTGATCATGATGCATGTACAATATAACAGAGTAAGATTTCTATGGGGTTTTAGACTGGTACCCTCAAGCGGACAACTTGAGGGGGAAAGGCACGGATCCGTCGACTGCACCGTTGATCAACTAGTTTTACCGCAAATAAACCTTTCCGAATTTAGGGGTGATATAAAATGGAAGAGCGCAACCACTCATCAAGCGTTGCTATAGGATTTGTATAGGCACGAGTGGAATATGATGTTGAGCATGATTATGCAACAATAAATGAGCAATAAAATCATGTTTTCATGTATTTGCACGTTATGAAAGCGGTAAATACAACAGTTTTGATTGAAAAGCAGTTACAAAGGAAAATAAAAAGAAACATGTGAGTTTTGATTTTGAAAAGAACAAGTACTTGAAATAGATAAACAATTAATTGCACATAAAGGGGAAAGGGAAAGGTCGCAAGTATTAACAAAGTAAAGACAAGTTCACAAAGCAGTTTGAAATGGTAAAAGACTAGATAAATCCCCAGCAGAGTCGCCATGATGTCGCGCCCCCCTCTCTTCTCCCTCTCATTTCGGATCGGTCAAAGTATTCGACATTATTGGGACAACTCGTTTCCTTTTTGGAAAGGGGTAAGGAATTGAAGAGTCTCCACCTAACAAATTAAGGTACGTTAGGGCACCTACTAAGGGTCATTTACAAACACAGATTAGATAACCAGAGATATGTTAAGGGCTTGAAATTACTTCAAGGAGAAGGTGTTAGGCACCCCTCGAAGTCCACAACTGTGGTTCCTGGCCAAACAAACTTTGTGAAAAGGTAGCATATAAGCAATAAAAGCACATAGGTAAACAAATAAAGGTTTTTTGAGAAGATTCGCAGTCTAAGCACATATATGTGCTAAAGTTTTAAAGGATTTAAAGTCTAGGCACATATACAAGGTTTTGAAAGATTTACAATCTAAGCACACATGTGTAAAAGATAGGGTTCCTAAGTTGTTTATCCTATAGGATCATATCCATCCAATGCCCGGTAATCACTCCTTAATGAGGGGCTACACGTTGCATTAGTGCATAGGTCATCATATCTCTGTCTACCCTTTCCCACCCATTAGTTGTTATTACCGAGTTTATTTAACGACCCCTATGCGTGTTGTTACCCGTCCCTTCTTAATGGTCCTGGAGGAGATTAGGACCTCTACGTATAGACGGTTCTAGACAGACCCCTAAGGTTTAAAAGGATAAAATACTAGGCGACAGACAAGAAAAAATAGGACTTTAGCAGATAAAGGCAGGAAAGAGCAATTAAGAGGCTCAAATTTACCTCCACAGATAATGCATGTAATCAGCACGACTCAAAACACAAACAAGGGCAATATTATTAAACAGGATCCTAAAACATGATGTCTAAGTGAATACCAAAACACAGAAGATATGTAGTTTCAATTTTATAAACCCAGAAGCAGGGGCCCTAATCAGTTTGCCTACTGATTTTAAACCTGTTAACCATTAAGCAGTAAACATAAAAGCAACAGTTTTCCAGTTTTATAAAGGTTGGTTACCTAAGGCTTGCCTAGGCGTTGGGGGGGGGGGGAATGCACAATAGTTACCAGAATTATTTAAAACAGTTTAGAAGTCGTTTTACCTAAAGGATGTTGTTCTAAGTGTTGCAAAGACACAGGGGTTATTACCAGTTTTACTAACACAGGATAATCATATGTGAGACTATCTTGTGTTCCTTTTTTCATGCATCAGTAGTATAGAAAGGTGTGACTTAGTGGGATCCTAAAACAGGGTATCTAGTATGAACATTATAAGATGAAGAATGATTTATATGCAAAATTCCTAAAAAAAAGCATGATTTCTAGATGCACAGAAAGTTACAGCATGATTTCAGAATATGTAGTAGCAATAGTTTTCATGTTAATGTTGTTATTTAGCCTGGAAGTAGGATTTCTAAGCGATGAAAATAATGTCAAATGAGATGCTGAAACAGTAAACCTAAGGACATGATATCTAATGCATGACATGCTTAGAATGTATTGGTCCTAAACATGGATTCTAATGCGCAAATAAAAATGTAAGCCTAAGGCATGGTTTCTACCCTATTAATATCGACAACAGATATGGCTACCCTCCCTTTTCACTATCAATCCCCAATATTCATTTACAACGATTATTACAAACCAATGTGAATGAATTACATAAATAGATAAAAAAAATAAGAAGTTACACTATAGGGAGCCTGAAAACAGGCCCAAATTCTCAGAACCTCAAATGCCCAAATGTTTCATAGCCTTTCTCATATCCGGGTATATCAGAGTTCCCTAAGGACCTCAAGGGATCCCGGGCATCGCTTACACCCAGATTTCACAACCATAATTGAGTAAGGTGGAAGTGCCAGCCCCAGTGCATCAGTGTTCAGAGGGATCTCACAGGAATCCCAAGGCAGCCATACACTGGAGGGGCAGAACTTAAGGACCTAAGAGTAGAGTGAGAGTGCTTGACATAGTTTTGAAAATGTTTAACAGGAAAGAAGTATAAGTGACCCAGTTGAAGTAGTTTTATAAAATAGGAGAATTGTTTAGTAAAACAGCTTTGAAAACAGTTGTGTAATTTAAACAAACAGCAGGTCAGTGAAACAAGTTCAACAATACTTAGAGAACAAACCTTCACACAGGGATAACTGGGGATTGGGGACAAGTAGACCAGGTATAATGAACACGTAACAGACAGGAATCCTTGGAAATAAGTGCAAATAGTAAGACATAGATTCAGGAGTGCTAATTAAAACAAAGTCACGGAATCAGAAGTGCTCTAGGGGATTCATGGGGTTGGGAGATGGTATAATAAAGGATTTCATACTAAACATGATTGAGCATAGCATCAAGACAACTTAGGGTAACAAATCAACAGGTGCATACCAGAACTAGGCAACCAGTACACAAGCATCAAAATAGAGTAGAGTTTCATTGAGACAGATTGCAGGTTTATAAGAACATGCTAACCCTAAAGAGGTAAGACATAACTAGCATACTAGATGAAGCAATGGCGCAAGGAGATCAATTACATGTTGAAAAGCAAAACAATAGATAGAAACAGATTAGGAACATGATAAACTGAAGCAGTAAAAGAAACATATTCGTTTTGGGACTAGAATTGAAAATCAGAACATACTAGTAAAGAGACAATAACCACAAAAGTGAAGGAATAGGAGAGCACAATAGTTAGCATTGGCTTGCAGCCGGCTAACTTAGAATAATAGTAAGTGACACAGAAAGAGAGTAGAAGTCTTTGAGTGTGAGAGATAGAGTTTGAACTAGTGCGTTCGTGTGTGTTGAGTGGATTCTGTTCGAGTGAGTGTGTGTATATATATAGTAGTTTGAAACTAGGTAAAATAAGGTAAGAATCACAATTAGGCAGTAAATTATGGAACTCGGACCAATTAGAGTAAACTCAGTGCAAGTAGTCCCTTGATTAAGGGAGTCAACTTCAAACGGTAAGAATATGTAACAAATAGGGAAAGAAATCAATGTGTAACTGGAGCATAACAGATAAGGAAACAATTCAAACAGTGCAAGTCCAGAACAGGTAATTAGGACTAGGTACATAAGGTTCTAATTAAGGAAATATCATAAGAATCAATTAGCAGTATAGTCAACCATAAAATAAGGCGAGAAAATAACTCAGAGGTCGGAAATCAGTAAAAGATATCATCACAGAAAATCAGTAAAAGGTGTTAATCACATAGAATTAGGGATTCAAATAGGAGCAGTACTGATTAAGGGGAGAATTAACACAAAATTTCTATGAACAAACGGAATAAACACATAATAGGCAAGAAGAAGTAAACTCAGAAACATAGTAAAGTAAGAATCACATAGAATCAAGGATTCAACTAGAGAAGATAAAACTGATTAGAGGAATTAACAGAATAAACATAATACACGCGAAAGAAGCAAGAATCAGAAACCCTACTAAACATAATAGGGTAAAATCACAGAAACTTGGAGTGTTCATGAGAAACAAGCACACGAACATATTACCAAAGACGAACTCAGAATTATAAGAAGTGTTAAAAGTAAGGTTTTATGATAAAAAGTTATGACTAAAAAGAAATTTTAACAAAAGTTCGTCTTAAACATCAGAGAACAACATTAAAAGACCACAAATATATTTTGAAGAAAAGTTCCGGAAACCCTAATGGAAAAATAAAGCGTCGCTTTGGGAAATCGAAAGGATTTTCATGAAACAAACGAAAATAGCTCAGAAAGACCCCAGATCTGTTATAGATCTAAGAGGTACAGTAGAAGAGGTTAGGGTTTCCTAAAAAATAACCCAAAAATAGAGAGATCGTCTTAGAAACCCGTAAATTTAGCCGGAAAAAGGAAATATCTTACTCGATCGAGCTATGGTGGCTTGAGAATGGTGAGCACAGGCCCAAGGATGAGTGGAATGGCCACTGGTCCCTTGAGGACCTCAAAGAAAACAGGAATCCCGACACAGGAGAGCCATTAAGGCTGGAGGATGGTGGTAAGCCTCCATAGTCGACAGCATGAGAGCACCGGCGAGGGGGAATTAGGGTTAGGGCACAGAGCGTTTGAGAGAAGAAGNGCTTGGGGTATTTGGGCTTGATTTAATCAGGTTTGGGCTGGTTTAATAGGGAGTGATTAATCAATTTAGGCTAAAATTGAAATAGGCATGGACTATTTGTTAAATACCCAGATAGTTTAATTAAAATAGTTTTATAAGGTAATTACTATTTATAAAAATGAATCATATGCATGGAAATAACTTAAAATGGTTATTTGAAAAATATAGAAGGCTAATTTCTGGTAAAAAATAGTATAAAATTACATGCTTAGGCTATAATTGCAAAGTTATTGCAATTATAGCCAAAGATGTCAGTTTGGCTAATTATGAAATAATTTGATCTTATTAGGACCATAAACAATGAATTAAATCAAGAAATGCCTTTGAAATCATTTGTGACGCGATTTTGCAATTATTTATTGGAAATAAAATGCTAGATAAATTAGACAAAATATAGGAAAGTTATGGAAAAATACCAATCGTTGTTAATGCATGATTTTGAAGGTACGTATGCAATTTTAAAAGTACTTTGGGAAAAATTGGGTATCAACACCTGCCAACTATTTGTGCCCCTGGTAAGGACATTGAGTGGCATAAATACGGGGCTAAGTTCAAGTCGTCGGCACTCACCTTTGAAGCGAATTGTTGGCTATACCTCATCAACAACCGCCTGATCTTGTCCTATAATACCACGGAGGTGAATGCTCCTCGTGCTTGTTTGATCTTGTGTTTCATGAATGGCCACGACTTTGATGTGGCCAAGCTCATGAACGAGGAGATGTTTATTCTCTATCCAATTAAGAGGTATGGCTTCTTCTTCCCCTCTCTTGTCACTAGATTATGCCATGTAGCCTGGGTGCCGGAAAATTTGGAGGTAGATGGAAGAGTGCCGATAGAGGCCGCCTTTCGAGAAGAAAAGGTAACTACTGGGAAGGATCTTGTGGCGGCTGGTGGTGCTGACGGAGAGAATGAGCCTTAGGAGGAGGAGGACGAGCAGGTAGAAGTGGGGGCGGAGCTGCCCGCTCATGAGCATGTTACCGACGTAGCAGGCCCATCTAGGGCCCGTCGGAGTCATAGGCTGGACAATCTGGAGCAGGAGATGGCAGGTTTGCGTACCACGGTCACTGACTTGGGGTCGAGAGTTGATGCGCTAGCCACCCAAAATGCAAAATCAGAGAAGAAAATAATGGGTTGGCTTTGGGCTATGGGTCGCTTTTGTCATCTGAACTCGGGGACGGTCTCGGATCAAGATTGATCCTTCAGGGAACTTCCTTTACCTCATATTTCTTTATTTTGTATGCCATGAGGACATGTCTTCCTTTTAAGTGTGGGGTGGGCGACACTTCATTGTATGTGTATATGTAGGAACATAATTGTTATATGTTTTCTTTTGTTAACTTTTGGGTTTTGTTTTCTTNTTTTTTTTTTTTTTTTTTTTTTTTTTTTTGGTTTTAAGTAGTAATTTAATTATGTAAATCGACTTGTCCCGGCGACGGATCTCATTCGACGGGGTTCTTGAGATAGCCGACCATTAAAAAATAAAAAAAATAAAAAAAACCAGAAATATGTTGGACTCTTCCTGACGACGGATTTCCTAGACAGTTTTCTTGAGGGAAGTAAGTCTAAAGAAAATATCAAAAAGATTTTCTGTTTTAGGTAGTGTAGTATCTCCCCCTTGCTTTTTCTTTGGACCGCGGTTCATTTCCAAGGGTTTTGCTTGAACCTGGTGTAGTTAGTTTTTATTTTATTTTGTTTTTAGTTTTATTAGATACTTAGGGGCTATGAGCTGAGATAGGAAGATAACCCCTTAGCGTTGTTACACCTGAACACAGTAGACACTAGAGTGTGACGCTTAGTCTATGTTGTTGATTCTTGTAGAGTGCCTTAAAATGTATGTTTGTAACTGACTTGAGTACTCAACAAGAGTGTTTTGATAAACCAATATGGAGTGAGTCATGTGTCATGTGTGTGTGAGTTGTATTGTATTCTATGCTCTGCATTTGATGCCTAGAACTTGCCCAATGTGTTTGTAAAGCGAAATAGTAGCTTTATTCAGTCTTAGAAGTGATATAGGCATTTGCTTGTTAAGCCAGATATATAAAGTATACCCACCTAAATTTAATCTATCGTAGTTAACCACATTGATCCTATAAGCTTGTTTCTTTGGAAACCACATTACAAGCCTTAGCCAATTGCTTGAATGGCCAATCTATTTGAACCTCTTTACCTCTCATGAGCACTTGAATTGTTATGAAATATGTAAAGGTTAAAGTGTGGGGTGGTTGGTTTGGCTTTCGAGTGGAACAAATGAAATAGGGACAAAGGTGCAGTGTTTTGAAAAATAAAAGAATAAGTGCCGCTTAAAAAAAAGAGAAGAAAATAAGTAAATGTGGTCCTTGATAAGTGGAGACTTGATACAATTGCACCTAAAGGAGTTTGGGGTACTACAAATATAAGTGTGGTGGAATGTCTGGTCTGACATAAGTTTGGTTCTGAATGCGAAAGTAATTGTATTAAAAGTGCTTAGGGAGGCTAGTCACTATATCCAAATATGTCCTACCCGTCCCTTAGCCTACATTACAACCAAATGAAGTCCTAATTGATCTTAGAATGAATGGGCTCGATTAGTAGAGTAGTACATTACGGGAAAGCCTATGGTGTATTTTTGTGGCATATGAATGTTCTTTCGGAGAGTGAGTGAATTTTGTCTATCTGGGTTCCTAATTGTTCTTAATGTTATTACTTGTGGAACTACTCTCTTGTGTGAAGTGAGGGCACTTGATTCATGAAGGAAAGGTAAGTCTTGACCTCTGTATAGAGTAAGTCGAGTAAGTAAGAATATTGCACGGCATGTGAGAGTTAACTCTTGAGGCAGAGATGTTATACTACTAGAAGCAACGTTGGTGATATGTCCTTGGTGTGACACGTTAGGGGGGTGCTTAGTGAAGGAACCTTTGTAGAGTATGGTGGATTTTCTCAAGGACTAGCAATGATTTAGGTGTGGGTGTTGATAATAGGCTAGATTCATGTTGTTTAGCGACTATTTATATCCTAACTTTATTATGCTTCATTGTTCTAGGAAGGTTAAATGACGATAAAATGGCTCTAATTGTGAAGTTTATATTTTGCAGGATCAAGTCGTGCTTATGAGGACATAGGACAGTGTTTGGAGCTAAATTAAAGCAAAGAAAGCCCCTCGGAGTTGAGTACATGTGAAAGAAGGAAGAGAAAAAGAGAAAAATAACTGACCCCTCGGAGTTGAGTACGAGTGTGTAGTGCATTTAGCGCAGCCACTAGCGCGGTTCGAGCGCGGACGGGCTAGTCCGTCCAAGGATACGGTAACTTTCAGGGGTAAACTTGGAAGTTTGGGGGAAATTCCACTTAACATATAAAAGGTCCAACTCGCCCAAAAGAGAGGATATCAAGGTTTTTATAGTTTTGTTCAAGGCAAGAAGAGTCAAGAGGCAAGGAAGATAATTTGGCATCGAGTTCTACCTTTCTCCCTTTTTGTTTTTATCATCATGATGAATTTTTCTGTTGTTATTATGAAAAAAATTATGAGTAGCTAATTTATTTAGTCTAGGGTTTTGATGGAACCTGTTGAAGGATGAACTTCTTGTTGTGTTAATATAGTTTGCCCAGTTTAATCTCTATTTCTTCAACTACGTTTCTGTTGTAGTTAATTGAAGGGCCCTCAATTAGATGTGCCTATTTAGTATGTATTACTCGGGAGAGAGTGCATATTTAGGTAGTTTTTGAACATTACCACTCCCAAAGTATATGAGGAATCAGTAACCGAGGGTTTAAAGGTAGGATTAGGGATAACAAAACCTTGGGTGCGATCTAAGTGAGCTGTAATAAAATCCAGCTAGCGTAACTTGGGAGAGTGTGTCTAGTAAATTGTCGTAATTACTCTGTAGAGAGTTACGGTAGTAAGAGTGCTCATGATCGATAGAGAAGATTAGGCAAATCTATATGACACATAACAGGAAGGGAGTTCATCAATAGGGGAAATCACAACCTTAGACCCTTCCCTTATTTGTTTACAACTCAGTCTCAGTTATCTCTTAGATTGATTAATCTTATTCAGTCATAGTTAGTAGAAATATCACCAATTGTTATTCAAAACATCTGGGAAGTTGATTACAGAGAATTTAATGAGTTTGGAAAAAGTAATTAATAGGTTAATTCCCTGTGGGATTCGAATTTGGGCTAAATACCCGGATTATATTTGCAACGACCGCGTAGTCCTTTTTATAAGGCATAGTTGGGCATGATCAAGGGCCCATCCCCGATGTTATGCTTTCCCATCTAGGCCTGAGGCCGAGTCATTTGACGTCGTTATCACAAGTGTTGTTCTGGTTTTCCATAGAGATATTTCAGTAGTATTTTATTCGGGATCTATTTATTCCTATGTGTCATCCGATTTTGCTTCAAATCTAGTTGTGCCTCGTGATTCTTCGAGTGCTCATGTGTATGTGTTCACTCCTATGGGAGATTCTATTATTGTAGATCGTGTCCATTGCTCGCGTGTGATTACTATTGGGAGTCTTGAGACTAGCTTATATCTTCTACTTCTTGATATGGTGATTTTGATATCATCTTGGGTATGGATTGGCTGTCACCTTATCATGCTATATTGGACTGTCACGCCAAGACGGTGACCTTACCCGTATCGGGGTTGCCTCGATTAGAGTGGAGAGGGACTCCTAGACACTCTACCAACAGAGTTATTTCTTATGTGAAGGCTTGACATATGGTTGGGAAGGAATTCTAGCTTATATGTCCTATGTCCGTGATTTTAGTGCAGAGGTTATTTCCATGGATTCAATAACAGTTGTTTGTGAGTTTCCAGAGGTGTTTCCTACAAATCGATCGGGGATAACACCCGACAAGGATATTGACTTCTGTATTAATTTGACTACGGTGACTCAGCCCATTTCTATTCCACTATATCGTATGGCCTCGCCGGAGTTGAAGGAGCAGTTGCAAGACTTGCTTGATAAGGGCTTCATTAGACCTAGTGTCTCGACATGGGGTGCGCCTGTGTTGTTCGTGAAGAAGAAAGATGGATCGATGAGGATGTGTATAGACTATCGGCAATTAAACAATGTCAGTATCAAGAACAAGCATCTGTTGCCGAGGATTGATGACTTATTTGATCAGCTTCAGGGTGTCAAAGTGTTTTCGAAGATTGATTTGAGGTCTCGATACCATCAGTTGAAGATTAGGGCATCTCATGTCCCTAAGACGGCTTTTCAGACTCGGTATGGGCATTATGAGTTCCTACTGATGTCATTTGGGTTGAGAAATGCCCCAGCAGCATTTATGGATTTGATGAACCGGGTGTTAAAGGCCTACTTGGGACTCTTTTGCGGTTGTATTCATTGATGATATCTTGATCTACCCCCGCAGTCGAGAGGAGGATGAGCAACATCTACGGTTTGTACTTCAGACTCTAAGATATAGCCAATTATATGCCAAGTTCTCAAACTATGAGTTTTGGTTAGATTCAGTCACCTTTTTGGGGCATGTTGTATCAGCATAGGGCATAAAGGTGGATCCTAAGAAGATTGAGGTAGTCCAGAACTGGCGTAGACCTACTTCTGCTACAGAGATATGAAGTTTCCTGGGTATGGCGGGTTATTATCACCGGTTCGTGGAGGGGTTTTCATCCATAGTAATCCCATTGACTAGATTGACCCAGAAGGGTGCCCCATTCAGATGGTCGAATGAGTGTGAGTTGAGCTCTCAGAAGCTCAAGACTGCTTTGACTACGACGCTAGTGTTGGTGTTGCCCACAGGTTCAGGATCCTACACGGTGTATTGTGATGCATCTCGTATTAGGCTCAGTGCTGTATTGATGCATGATGGCAGGGTAATTTCACATGTTTCACATCAGTTGAAGGTTCATGAGAAGAATTACCCTTTTCATGACTTAGAGTTGGCAGCCATTGTTCGTGCGCTGAATATTTGGAGGCACTATCTTTACGGCATGTCATGCTAGGTATTCATGGATCAACGGAGTCTACAATATGTGTTCAAGCAGAAGGGTCTCAACTTGAGGCAAAGGAGGTGGTTAGAGCAGTTGAAAGACTATGATATCACTATTTTGTATCATCTCGGGAAGGCCAATGTGGTGGCTGATGCCTTGAGTAGAGAGGCAATGAGTATGGGTAGTCTTGCGTATATCCAGCCAGTGAGAGACCGCTGCAGCAGATGTTCAGGCTTTGGCCAATTAGTTCGTGAGGTTAGATTTTTCAGAGCCCAGTCGTGTGCTAGCTTGCGCAGTCGCTCGGCCTTCCTTGTATAAGCGCATCAGCAAGCGTCAGTATGAGAATCCCTATTTTCTTGTCCTCAAGGACACGGTGAGGCATGGTGGTCCCAAGCAAGTACTGTTAGAGATGATTGGATTTTAGGATGCAGGATCGTATCTATGTGCCAAATGTGGATGGGCTTCGTGGGTTGATTCTTGAGAAGGCCCAAAGTTACTGATATTCCATTCATGGGCTCCGGTTGAAAATTTTAAAGTTCTTAAGTTTCTTTGAAAAGTTCATTTGTTTTGGTGTCCGATTCATAGTTCTAAGTGTTGTTTTGGTGTTTTGATCGCGCGAGCGAGCTCGTATGATGTTATTACACTTGTGTGCATATTTTCTTTTGGAGCTCGAGGGGCTCAGGTGAATTTAAGATAGGCTAAGGAGTGATTTCGGACTAGTAGAATAGGAAATGCCTATTTTGTTTCCGATGCTCTACTGCAGGTCTCGCATTTGCGAGCCTCTCTTGTGCGAACAAGACTTCGCATTGGCGAGCACGGGCTGACTAGGGGAATGTTGCATTTTCAAGGTGAACGTTTCCATTTGCGAACTTGTTTCTGCCGCTTTTGCGAGGCAGAGTCGCATTAGCGACTCAGCATGTTCCTGGGCTACCTTCGCATATGCGAAGGGATGGTCCGCATTTGCGAGGGCATGGGCTAGCATTTGTGACCATAATATCGCATTTTTGATGACTGACTTTTTGAGAAGGGTTCGCGTTTGCGACCTCTTTCTCGCATTTGCGATTCTCGCAATTGCGAACAAAATATCTCAATTGCGACAACTGCAACTGGTAAAAGTGGGGAAAACGGGATATAACTCATTTCTTTCAAACTCTCAACCCTAAACACCCTAGAGGCAATTTTCCCTAGAGATTTTATTCCTAAATTCTTTGGTAATAAACTTCGATCTATTTCTTTTCAATTACCCATTACATTTCATAACTTTTCAACATTAAATCTAGGATTTTCATGGTAGAAATTAGGGATTTGGGTAGAATTGGGGAATTTTGTAAATTTGGGATTTAGACCTCAAATAGAGGTCAAATTTTGAAACTAGTTACATAATCGGGCTCAGAGGTGAATGGATAATCGGGTTTTGGTCCAAATCTCGGCTTTTGACCAAGCGGGCCTGAGGTTGACTTTTTGGAAAAGAGTAAAAATCTTAACTTATGTATTGTAATTTATTTCTCTAGCAACATTTGATGTTATTGAGTCGATTTTGGTTGGATTCCATTGGTTTGGAGGCTTTTAGAGGAAAGGCCCCGACAAAGCTTTGATTTTCTTGCGGAGCGAGGTAAATGTTGGGTCTAACCTTGATTTGAGGGAATTAGGTACCCTTGAGCTATGTGCTATGTGAAATTCATGTGTAGCAGCATATATGCGAGGTAACGAGCGTATATACGCCGTCAAAATACTTGTTTCCATGCTTTTCTGTATTTCATTAATTATTTTATTCCATGCCTTAACTGTTACATGCTTTAATTTCTTCCCATGACGTAATTTGCAACTTGTGATTTATTATTCTCGTATTAAAATGTTAGTTTCTGCCATGCTTCCACGACTTAATTGCTACTTGCCTTAATTTACTTACTTGTACCATTTAGTTTTCATTTATTTGACTTGTCTTGCTACTTAGTATTAATTTTTGAAATTCTTGATTTGGTACGAGATTTCCCTTATGGTTCTGCCTTCATATTCGTTAATCGTAGAGATTCTTCTTATTCGAGTTGTTGAATTGATTTCAGTTATTGAATTGAGTTTATGGAACGGGTTGCACGCCACAACATGTGGAATAAGGGAGGATTGATATTGATATGGTGGGATCGAGTTGCACGCGCAACATGTGGAATATGGGAGGATTGATATTGATATGGTGGGATCGGGTTGCACGCCGTGATAAGTAGGGATTTTAGCATGTTATTTGCTCTCTTTTCCTTAAGTTTTGGGCCAAAATTGCGTGAAGGTATTCCCCGAAACTAACTTAATGTGCTTGATTGCAGATTTTTGTTCGAAACGAGCCAAAGAAGCCATAACCAACTCATAAAAGAGTCAAACTTGAACAAAAACCAAGTCTGGACCAATACTGTGAAACGCGGACCGCGTCAGAAAGAGGCGGCCGCGAAATCACTAGCGCGGCCGCGGTTGAAATTCCACTGAGAGCGTTTGATGAGGTTCAGAGATTTTGCAATTTGGGCTTAAATAAAGAAAGCGGTCCTCGTCCAAATTACACGGCCGCAAATGAATCTCACACGGACGCGGTTGAAAATATGCAGCCCGCAAAACAAGGTCCAGCCCAGGTTCAGATGAGAAGAAACGCGGACCGCGCTCAATATTACGCGGCCGCAAAAACCCAAGCACGGACGTGGTTAGAATTACGCGTCTGCGAAACCTCTGCAGGGGTATTTTTGTTCGAAAATTTCATCTTAGTATAAATAGACCTTTTTGACAATTTTAGGTTAAGTTTTGTTTAGCAAAGCACGTGAATGGCGGGTTTTACCCTTTTTGGGCAATTTTGTAGTAGATTTCTCTTCAAACATTAGATTTCAATCTTCTACTTTAATATTATGGATCATATTTCATCTTTATCTTTGATTTATGCTAATATTATGAGTAGCTAGATCCCATAGCTAGGGTTGTGACCCAACCCTAGTGTGGGTATTTAATGGGTCTTGAATTTTAGGGCTTAGTTGTTTATGGGTTAGTGATATTTAGCTCAATTCATGCTTGAATTGTAGAATTGGTGGTTGCAAGCATTGATTCGTGGCTTTATGACTTAGGCTCTTCTTGAGAAAGATGGACTAAGTGTAGGAAAATTAGGCTAACAAGGAATTTGGATGAATTCAAGAGATTGATAGCCCTGACTAAAGGGTTAAACCTAGAGATAGTAATACCCGACTTGAACTAATATCACTCATATTGCATGAGCACCCATTTGGACTTGAGAAAGCCAAATTGGGCAAAGTCACTCAAACTACTGAGAGGTATAGAGTGAGTACTTGTATGTGATTGTTATATCACGACCCCAATCAAAACAAGCTTGCCCTATTTTCTCGATACACGTTAGATATCCACCTAGGCGGAAGTCACTACCCTAGTTCCTTTTAAACACTTGAAAACTATCACTAAAAATATTGTACTTAGCTTACTCTTAGCATACTATAGTATAAAATTAGAATAAAATCAATCACAACAATGTTTGGAAGTGCAATTAGGAACAACACATGTGTATAGATTAGTTAGATACCTAACTCCAAATCAATTATCTCCCTGTGGAAATCGATCCCGACCTTGTTGGGTAAAACTGCTTCAACGTCCTTGCTACTCTATACTGGTGTAGGTTTGGCCCCGATCAATTGCTTTAGGTACCAAATGGCTCTTAATGATGCTCTCAAAAATATTCCTCTAGGGGAGGGGGTAGATGACAATGATGCGGATGAGGTTAATCTAGAACCTCAAGTCTAAAGAAGAGGTTGTCAGGCTAATGATAATGTGCCAAACCCTCCCTCACCTCCTCCAAGGGCAGCACACCGGGTGCTACCCAATGAAGGCTACGCAAGTGCAATTGTCCCGCCCCGGATTCGGGCGAGCAATTTCCAAATTACAAGTGCCATGCTGACCCTATTGGAGCAAAGGGGCTTCTTCACTGGAGCTCCCCATCAGAATGCATACAAGCATCTAAAGGGTTTTGTAGACACATGCTGGGGGAGCAAACAAACAAATGTATCTGAGGACACTATGAGATTGAGGTTGTTCCCATTTTCACTTATACAGAAAGCTTTGGATTGGCTCGAGAGGTTACCCAACCATTCCATTACCACTTGGGATGAGTTTGCTGATAAGTTCATAGTAAAGTTTTTCTCTCCGGGTCATATGGCAGTATTATGAGATAAGATCTTAGCCTTTAAACAAGAGCCAAATGAACCCTTACATGAAATCTGGGAGCGATACCGGACAATGGTAAAAGAATGCCCCAACAATGATATGACTGAATCAATGATCCAACAAACATTTTATAGGGGTATCAACACAACCAACCAGTACGTGGTGAATCAGCTAGCAGGGGGAAATTTCATGAAAGTGCCTTATGCCGATGAACAGTACATATTAGATGAGATGGCTGACACCTCCTCATCTTGGAAAAGTCGGGAAAACGTTCCGCAAGGTGACCCTAATGTCATACACCTTCACAAGGAACTTCATGATCACGGACAAGCCATAGCAGAGTTGACAACCACTATGAATCAGCTAGCAAAGGCTCATCTTCAGCAAGTTCATGGGCCAAATCAAGTAAACGCCATGGAAGGGGTGAATCTAATGGTCAACAAGAAGAGACAGTGTGGTCAACAAGTGAAAAACAATTAAGATCAATATGAGCAAAGTGGTAGTGGTTACATCCAAGACGATTCTTATGATGACCAAAGTGAGGAAGTTTTATATGCCAATAACTACCAAGGTCAACAGAGAAATTCTCCAAATCAACAATGGAGATCGCAGGGGATCAATCAAAACTGGAGCAACCAAGGCCAAGGGAATTGGAACAATGGCAACAACAACAACTCAAACAATTGGGGAAACAACAATCAGAATTAGGGGAACAACAATAACAATTGGGGAGGCAATGGAAACCAAGGGGGTTGGAATCATAATAACAACCAAGGAAATTAGGGGTCGGGCTTTCAAAGACCCCTGATGTATCAACAACCCAACAATCCGCCTCCATATCAGTCTCAAGGGGAAAGTTCTTCAAACAATGAGATGGGGCAGATATAGAGTATGTTTAAACAAATGATGGAAAGGAATGCCGACTCTGATGCCCAAATAGCTTCCCATACCACTTCAATCTGCAACTTGGAAGTACAAATGGGTCAAATTTCTCAAGCATTGAATACTCTCCCTAAGGCGGTGCTACCAAGTGATACGGTAGTAAACCTGAAGGGTGGGAACAATACATGCCATGCTATGGCGGTGACCACAAGAAGCGGTAGAGGTGGAGATGCAAGTACCTCTAATCCGAAGAAAATTGTGAATGATGATGTTGTATTGCAAGAAGATGATGAGATTCAAGCCAATGATAAGAATGTGAATGATGAAGTGAGGATCAATATTGATGACAATGTGAAGGAGACCCAAAATGATGTGAACCCGCCTAGGGAACACGTGATAGACATACCGGAAACGGTAGTGCCCAAAGCCAAAGCTCCTTTGCCAAGGCCTCCTCCACCGTATCCTCAAAGGCTTGCAAAGAAGAATAATGAAAACAAATTGAAGAAGTCAATTGAGATGATGAAAAGTTTGTCAATCAATGTGCCCTTGGTGGAAGCTCTCAAACAAATGTCGGGATATGCCAAGTTCATGAAGGACTTGGTAACTAAGAAGAGATCTATGAATTGTGAGGCCATCAAAATGACTCATCAAGTGAGTGTCATTGTGCACTCAATGGCTCCAAAGCTTGAAGTTCCCGATGCTTTTACAATTCCATGCACCATTCGTAGTACTGATTTCGCAAAAGTCGTGTGTGATTTGGGAGCAACTATTAATTTGATGACATATTCCGTATTCAAGAGATTGGGTATTGGGCAACTGAGAGCTACTTCCATGAGATTGCAAGTGGCGGATTGAACAATGAAGAGGCCGCTTGGGATTGTTGATGATTTTCTAGTAAGGGTCAACAAGTTTTCTCTACCACCAAACTTTGTGATTCTCGACTGCGAAGTTGACTATGAGGTGCCGATCATACTGGGGAGACCTTTCCTAGCAACAGGGAACGCATTGGTTGATGTGGAAGCAGGGGAGCTCACCTTCCGGATGAGCGGCGAAAAAGTTGTATTCCACGCGTGCAATCAATGAGGTAACCTAATAGCAACGAAGTTTGCTCTTTTGTGGATCTTGTGACAGAGGTGATAGTTGATGACACGAGTGCCATGATCAATGTGGAAGACCATTTGGAAGCTGTGTTGTTAAACCATGAGGATCAAGAGAAGGAAGGATTGGTTGAATATGCAAATGCCTTGAAAGGAATGGGATCCTACTCATATGGGCCCCGTAAACTTTCCTTGGACTTAGAGAACCGGAATACTCCACCGACAAAGCCCTCGATCGAGGAGCCACCAACATTGGAGTTGAAGCATTTTCCTTCGCACCTCAGGTATGAATTCATAGGTCCTTCTTCTACATTACCTGTTATTCTTTCTACTTGCTTAACTAGCATGCAAGTAAACTCCACCCTTGTGGTGCTTCAAAGAAGGAAAAAGACAATTGGATGGACTTTGGATGACATTCGGGGTATAAGCCTTGCCTTTTGCATGCACAAAATTATACTATAAGATGATGCCAAACCCTCCGTGGAACATCAAAGGAGCTTGAACGAGGCTATGCAAGAGGTCGTCAAGAAGGAAATTATCAAGTGGCTTGATGCAGGGGTTGTGTACCCCATTTCGGATAGTTCATGGACTTCACCGGTACAATGTGCGCCGAAGAAGGGGGTATGACTGTGGTCACAAATGAGAAAAATGAGTTGATCCCTACTAGGACTGTGACCGGATGGAGGGTATGCTTGGACTACAAAATATGAACCAAGTGATCCGCAAAGACCACTTTCCATTGCCCTTTTTTGACCAATTATTTGATAGACTTGTCGGGCGTACCTACTATTGCTTTTTGGATGCGCACTCAGGGTACAACCAGATTCTCATTGCTCCGGAAGACCAAGAGAAAACCACATTCACATGTCTGTATGGAATATTTGCATTCTCAAGGTTGTTGTTTGGTTTGTGTAATGCACTGGCTACCTTTTAGCGGTGTATGATGGCAATATTTACAGATATGGTCGGACTTCCTTGAAGTGGTCATGGATGATTTCAGTGTTGTGGGGGGATCCTTTGAAGAATGCTTGGATAATCTTGACAAAGTGTTAGCCCGATGTGAAGAGACCAACCTAGTGCTTCATTGGGAAAAATGCCACTTTTTTGGTCTAGGAGGGCATTCTCCTCGGCCATAAGATCTCAAAGAAAGGTATTGAAGTGGACAAGGCGAAGATTGAAATTATTTCAAAACTCCCTCCTCCTACTTCCGTCAAGGGATTTAGGAGCTTTCTTGGGCACGCGAGGTTCTACTGAAGGTTCATCAAAGATTTCTCAAAAGTGGTGAACCCCTTGTGCAAGTTATTGGAAAAGGATGCAAAGTTTGTGTTCAATGATGATTGCATGAAAGCTTTTGAGATTCTCAAGTATAAATTGACGACCACTCCCATCATTACCGCACCCAATTGGAGCTTACCATTTGAGCTCATGTGCGATGCTAGTGACGTTGCGGTAGGAGCGGTTTTGGGGCAAAGGATCAACAAGATGTTTCATCCGGTCTATTATGCAAGCAAAATGATAAATGACACCCAGGTCAATTATACGGTGACTTAGAAAGAGTTATTAGCCATTGTCTTCGCCATGGAAAATTCCAGGACATATCTCATGGGTGCCAAAGTGATTGTGAACAACGATCACGCGGCACTCCATTACTTGATGATCAAAAAGGAATCTAAGGCTAGGTTGATGAGATGGGTTATTCTATTTCAAGAGTTTGACCTTGAAATCATTGATCGAAAATGGAGTGAGAATCAGGTAGCGGACTATTTGTCCCGCTTAGAAGAGGAGGGGAGGCCCCATTATGGCCTCGAAATTAATGATTCATTCCCGGATGAACAACTCCTCTCCGTGTCTTTGAATGGTATGCCTTGGTTCGCTGATGTGGCTAATTTTCTTGTGACTGACATTGTCTCAAGTGACCTCTCTTCTAACCAAAGGAAGAAACTCAAACGGGACAGCTTGTATTATTATTATTGGGACGAGCCATATCTTTTCAAGATTTGCAATGATGGTGCGATCCGTAGATGTGTTCCGGAAGAGGAGAAAATGAGTATTCTTGATGCTGGTCATTCCTCGCCCTACAGTGGTCATCATGGTAGGGTGAGAACTACTATAAAGGTTCTTAGCAGAGGATTTTATTGGCCTACCCTGTATAAAGATGCTAGCGATCTTATTAGGAGGTGTGATGAGTGCCAAGAGCTAGTGGAATTTCCAACAATGATGAAATGCCTCTCACCACTATTCTTGAGATTGATAATTTTGATGTGTGGCATCGACTTCATGTGGCCATTTGTGAGTTCATGTGGTAACACTTACATTCTGGTTGTTGTTGATTATGTTTCCAAGTGGTTTGAAGTTGTGTCTTTGCCCAAAATGAGGCACGGAGTATGGTGGCATTTTTAAAGAAAAATATCTTCAAAAGGTTTGGCACTCCAAGGGCGATCATCAGTGATGGGGGTTCTCATTTTTGCAACAAGGCCTTTGATACTTTACTTTCTAAGTATGGTGTCAATCATAAGGTGTCAACCCCTTATCATCCCCAGGCTAGTTTACAAGTGAAGGTCTCCAACAGGGAGATAAAGAGCACATTATCAAAAACTGTCAATGCAAACTGGATGGATTGGTCAAGGAAACTTAACGATGCTTTGTGGGCTTATAGAACTGCGTACAAGATTCTCATTGGTATGTCTTCGTACCGGTTGGTATTTGGGAAAGCATTCCATCTTCTAGTTGAATTAGAGCATATGGCGATGTGGGTGCTAAAGAAGTTAAACCTTGAATGGGATATAGCAGAAAATCTCTAGGTAGAGCAACGAAATGAACTTGATGAGTTCCGGTTTCATGTTTATTCCAGATCGTCCTTGTATAAGGACAAGATGAAGTACTTACATAACAAATATGCCCGGAGAAAGGAATTCAAGGAGGGTGACTTGGTTCTTCTATTCAACTCTCGGTTACGACTGTTTCTAGGAAAGCTCAAGTCAAAATAGAGTGGCCCTTTTGTAGTGGTGCATGTAACTCCGTTTGGTGCTCTTGATTTGACAAACAAAAATGGTGAAATCTTCAGAGTTAATGGGCACCAAGTGAATCATTACCTTGGCAAATTTGATGACAGCCACGTGGAGGCCTTGATCAATCTCAAATGATGAGGGTAACATGCGTCGTGTCGCGACGTTAAATCAGGCGCTTCTTGGGAGGCAACCCATTTTTTTCTTTCTTTTTGATTTTTGTTCTTAGTTTAGGCTTTGTTTTGGACTAACTGGTTGTGAAGTTTGTGTAGGAATTGTTTGTGCAGTGCAGGACTTTGGCTGGAAAAGTTTGCCTAAGTGTGGGGAATTTCGCGGACTGCGCCCAAAGTTTCGCGGTCCGCGTTGGCATTTCGCGGTGGCATATTTTGGCCGCGGACGCATACTTGAAAAGCTCAAAATATCAACTCTTTGAATTTGTGTTCGCGTCCGCATTCATAATTTTGCGGACCATGGTGACTTTCGCGACCGCGCCCAATTTTCCGCAGACCGCCGCCCAGGCTTTTGCAGCAACCCTTCAAACAGGTAAAAAGCGCGGATCGCGTAGAATTTCGTGGACCGCGCTCAGGTAAGTCGGTGGGTCCACATATATTAGTATAAGTAGAAGGTCTTTCAGACCTTTACACTTTTCAAACCCTAGCTATTCACCACACTATAGCACTGCTCATTCTTCTCTTTTGGCTCTCAAAATCATCTCACAATAATCAAGAGTCCGATTTCCTCTAAATTTCACAATTGGTATCCTCAAATCCTTGCATTGATTTTATCTTTTGATCTTCTTTTCACGTAGTTACTTTTTCTTTTTAGTACATGCCACAATCTCAAAATTATGCTTAATTGATGCTTAAATTCACGTGGGTGGTGTTTACATGCCTAATGGGAGATAGGGTTATTAACTACGCTTGTTAATTGCACTAATTTTTGCACTTAGTAAACCTAGGTTGAAATGTTCATTAGTGCCCGTTTTGCTTGAACATCGCGGACCGCGATCCATTTTACGCAGTCTGTGTTCCTTAATTCGTGAGAGCTGAGTATGGTTGCATCTTCGCGGATGTGGTGACTTTACCCCGGTCCGTGTTTTAATTTACGCGGCCGCGTCACAAAGTTTGTTGTCCGTGCTCTGGGGTTTCAGAGAGTTTGGCAATTGCTTCCGAGGCCGCATCCGTTTTTACGCATTCTGTGTCTAATCTTTCGCGGCCACGTCCAAAATTTTACGGTCTGCGGAAGACCATGATCAGAGAGTTGGTAGTCTGAGTCCAACCTCTTCGCAATCGCACCCATTTTTACGCGGTCTGCGATGGCCCTTCCGCGGCTGCGCTCAGTTTTCCGCATACCCTTATTTTGAGAAGCATTGTGTTCATCTCATCCGCACTTCTTTAAGGATTCATTGAACCATAATACTAATAATCTTTCACTACTTGTGTGTTTCAGATAATGGTGCACTCTCAGGGTGGTTCCGACAAATAAAAAGGGAGGGGAGAATCCTCCTGAGGCCGAGGCAAAGGGAAGCAGACTGCACCCTTCCCGGGAGATTTCGAGGGAGACTCTGCACAATAACATGAGGCTCAATCTTAACCTTTTCGCCTCGTCAATCAACACACATCCTCATCTGAGTCGTCTGATTGCTCAAATGGAGATAGTATGACTTCAGCACCATCTTCACCACAGGCAGCAACTCCGTCCTCAACAATTGTTCCTATCAATGTAGATGACGAAGAGTTCCCGGATGATGGGAGAGGAGGTGATACCCATTAGGGGGGTTGATTAGATCAAGGAAGCCGGTAGTGTGGCAAGATAGGTTCATGAGTGAGAAGGCCTACCACAAATTCCGGAAATGGTGGCCACACAGGTCGCTCACCCTTGAGCGATAATTCAAGGAAAGAGACCTTCTCCCTCACCACCCGAATGTGAAGAGGCAACTTGATGAAAGAATGGGGTGGAAATTCTTCACTAGAAAGTTGTCGGAAGCAAATAAATACCTAGTCGAGGAATTCTACGCCAATGTTGCCCCCATCAAATAGGGCAGCTTTGTGACTAAGGTACGAAATAAGAAAATCTGGTTCGATGGAAAAACAATGAATACATATGTCGGGTTTGATGATGTCGACGTAACTCTATACGTACAGAAGTTGGCTTTAGATGAAGCTACCCGGCCATGGCTAGTAGAGATGATAGTCATCCCAGGGACAACACCATCTTGGCTTACACCTGGAGTCTCAATTGCCAGAAAACACTTTATCTTTGAATCCAAAGGGTGGTGCACCTTCGTCTATAGACGCCTTGATCCGTCCCAGCATGACAGTGACATTCCAGTCTCCAGAATGATTCTCATAGCTTCTATCATGGTGGGGTACCCAATAAATGTGGGGAACCTCATGGCCCAGAACATATCCAAGGAATGCGGGAAGGAAGAAAGATCCTACCCTTACCCCAATTTCATCACTATGTACCTAGAGGACCAGGGGGTTGAGGGGAGGCACTTTGACACGAAGGTGAAGTCGAAGAGGCCTTTCTCTTGGTATAGCCTTTAGGGAGCAGACAACCCGAAGTCCAAAGGCAAAGCCACTACCTCCACTGGCCAGTCTGAAGAGCCAAGGGTGGTGTCCACTGGTCCCGAGCCTTCCACAGCGGAGGGTTCTTCAGCTGCTATGCCACCTCCCTCATCTGGGCCATCTATCATAGCCCCATTATGCCCTCATCTTCCGCATACCCGCAGACTGCACTCTGGGTTACTCAGACTCTCTCCGGCATCAACAACTGGATGTAGGCAGCTACATCAAAGCTGTCTGTTTTATCCAGTGCAGTCGCAGCACAGGCAGCCCCAGCACAGCTTCAGTTACCTCCATCAGTGGAAGATTCATTTAATCAACTCCTAGACAACCAAAAGAATATCTTTGAGACCTTGGATTCCCATGGAAAGGCGACAAACGAGCTGGGAAAGCAGGTCAGGAAGATGAGGAAGACTTAAGCTTCAAAAGATTCAGTAGAGCAGTTGAAGAAGGAGGTACAAAAGTTCACATCTGCCGAAAATATGTCACTTGACCTACTTATGGAGGACACTACTCCAGCAGCACAGACAACCCAAGCATCAGAGCAAGAGGCTGATAGAGAGCCACTGAGAGGATTTGTGGTGCCCAAGTCAGAAGACCTAGAGATACAGTTGGAGGACCCAGAGGAAGCTGAGGATCCTATGCAGTCCGAGGTCCCCACTAGTAAGCCTGACCCTATGCAGACAGAGACCATATAGGGAGTTTTTTTACTCTTTATCCCTTCCCTAATCTTATTTTTTCTTTTAGCATTGAGGACAATGCTACCTTTTATTTGGGGAGGGGGTTCTATTTTGTTGATGACTGGCATGTAATAATTATGATATTATTTTCCTTTATTTTTACTTATCATTATTTTAACTTCATTATTTTTCACCTTTTGGTATGTATATAACTTTACCATTTCATGTATATATTCATTTCCATTTTGTATATATTCGTTTTCCCCCATTATTGTACATATTCATTTTACTTCTCGTAGTTTAATTCATAACTTCTTTTGTAATTTTCCTTAATATCTTAGCTTCTTATTTCCTTTAGTAGCTTCTTTTTTGAGTTTTAGCTTCTTTTTACATTTTTCGTGATCAATAAGCCTTTGGTTTTCTTAATGCTACGGTTCTTTCCAAAGGTGAATGTTGTGTGAACCGGGTGGCTCTTCCCAATGAGGATGGCAACCTTCTTAAGGGATTGAGTCTGTTTTTATTTTTGCTTTGATATATAGTACTAATGAATAAAAGTGTCTCAAGTAGGCTTCGCTTGGTACTAACACATTTACCTTCGACCTCATGGTTAGAAACAAGTTGATTGACAAGAATAGCTCTAGTTGTGACCTTTAGAATCTTGAGTTGACTAAAACTATCATCAAGTGGTTTGTTTGAGCCATCTGTGATTTTCAATCTTAGCTAGGGTTGTTATGGGCCCTCGACTCTATCCTATTTAATGATCCATTAGCTTGAGAGGTGAGGTATGGAATTGCAAGTCCAAGTCTCGTGCCAATAAGTCTAGAACTTGCCCTGAATTTTTGTCTAGGCGAAATTCTAAGTGTAGCTCGACTTGAGAAGTGATTGTAGGCTCTTCTTGGTCCCATTTGAACTTTGAAAGCTTCTGTAGCCTACCAATATGATATCCCTAGTCAACCCCTTTAAGCCTAAGCCTTTTTCATTCAATAGCCACAGTACAAGCCTTTATCCATTTTATAATGACCCTCTCTTGGCACCCAATCTTTCCTTAGCATTCATAATGAACGAATTGGCAAGAGCATAAGTTTGGGGGAGAGACGAAGAATTTCAAAGTGACGAAAGGTTCAAAGAAGGAAAAGAATTAGTGAAAAGGAAAGGCAAAGAAAAGGAAGAAAGTCAAAAAGACATAGATCAAAAAGAAAGTAAATATTGAAGGGATTCAAAGATCGAAATGTTGAAAGGCATGGAATGATGACAAAAGGAGAAAAATGATTGTCAAGAATAAGAAAGCGTGACAGTGTGTCTCTCTAATTCCCCTTAGGAAGAATAAAATGAATCGAAGAGTCACGAAAGTATGAGGCAAAATGACAAAATGGAGTGCTTAAGGAAAGATAAGACATCATAGTTCATTATGTTCTACCCTGATCCAAAAGCCTTCATTACATCCCCGCTAAAGCCCTATATGATTTCAAGTTAAGTGAGCTTACATTAGCGGCGAGTTACATAAGGGGCAAGCTTATGTTACTTAGAGCCAGAATTGTGACATTCTTTTGAGAGTGATGAGTGCACTTCTTCACAATCCTTGACTTGAGTGTTGCATTCTTAAAAAGTGAGATTTACTAAAGGAGAGTAGAGGAGGAGGAGTCTGGGATCCACAATGACCTACGTAAGAGAGCGAAATTCCTTGATGAATTGAATCAACTCTTGATGCTCTTGTGTCACGTTAGAACTATAGAACTCAAAAGGCTGTAATATGATGATGTTGATAATGCATTTGTGTTGAGCGTAATTGTTAGTCCCAATTGATGCTTGATGAAGTCACCTTAGGACAACTGAAATATCCTTTTCTTTTTCTTGTGGAGGTGGGAAGTACCTTGTTTGCTTGAGGACAAGCAAAAGCTTAAGTTTGGGGGAGTTGATAAGTAGAGATTTTAGCCTGTTATTTGCTCTCTTTTACTTAAGTTTTGGGCCAAAAATGCGTGAAGGTATTCCCGGAAACTAACTTAATGTGCTTGCTTGCAGGGTTTTGTTCGAAATGGGCCAAAGAAGCCATAACCAACTCATAAAGGAGTCATTTGAACAAAAACCAAGCCTGGACCAATACTGTGGAACGCGGACCGCGATAGAAAAAGGCGGCCATAAAATGACGAGGCGACCATTATTATGTGGCCCGTGAAATAGAGATTCAGAGAGGCTGTTTCGAGCACAAAAACCAACGATGACTGCGTCAGAAAGAGGCGGCCGCGAAATCACTAGCGCGCTCGCGGTTGAAATTTCGTTGAGAGCGTTTGTCGAGGTTTAGAGACTTTGCGATTTGGGCTTAAATGAAGAAAGCGGTCCGCATCCAAATTACGCGGTCACGAATGAATCTCATGCGGATGCGGTTAAAAATACGCGGCCGACGAAACAAGGTCTAGCCCAGGTTCAGATGTGAAGAAACATGCACCGCGCTCAATATTACATGGCCGCGAAAGCCCAAGCGCGGACACGGTCAGAATTACGCGTCCGCGAAACCTCTGCAGCCTATTTTTGTCCGAAAAGTTCAGCTTGGTATAAATAGACTTTTTTGACAATTTTAAGTTAAGTTTTTTTTAGCAGAGCACGTGAACGGCGTTTTTTACCCTTTTGGGGCAATTTTGTAGTAGATTTCTCTTCAAACTTTAGATTGTAATCTTCTACTTTAATATTACGGCTCATATATCTTCTTTATCTTTGATTTCTATTGATGTTATGAGTAGCTAGACCCCGTAGCTAGGGTTGTGACTTAATCCTAGTGTAGGTATAAATGGGTCTTGAATTTTAGGGCTTAATTATTTATGTGTTAGCGATATTTAGCTTAATTCATGCTTGAATTGTAGAATTGGTGGTTGCAAACACTGATTCGTGCCTTTATGAGTTAGGCTCTTCTTGAGAAAGATGGACTAAGTGTACGAAAATTAGGCTAACATGGAATTGGGATGAATTCAAGAGATTGATAAGCCCGATTAAAGGGTTAAATCTACAAATAGTAATACCCGACTTGAACTAATAAAATTTGTATTGCCTGAGCACCCATTTGAACTTGAGAAAGCCAAATTAGGAAAAGTCATTCAAACTACCTTGAGGTATAAAGTGAGTACTTGTGTGTGATGGTTATATCACGACCACAATCAAAACAAGCTTGCCCTAAATTCTCGATATCGGTTAGATATCCACCTAGGCAGAAGCCACTACCCTAGTGCCTTTTAAACACTTGAAAACTATCACCAAAAAATTGTACTTAGCTTACTCTTAGCATACTATAGTATAAAATTAGAATATAATCAATCACAACAATGTTTGGAAGTGCAATTAGGAACAACACACGCATATAGATTAGTTAGATGCCTAACTCCAAATCAATTAACTCCCTGTGGAAATCGATCCCGACCTTGTTGGGAAAAACTGCATCTACCATCCTCGCTACTCTATAGTGGTGTAGGTTTGGCCCCGATCACGCCACAACATGTGGAATAAGGGAGGATTGATATGGTGAAATAAGGGAGGATTATCATATTGATTCTGATTATATGGTGGGATCGGGTTGCGCGCCACAATATATTTTTACTTGTTATTATTGATATGTAATTGGCCGAACCACATTAAATGTTTGTGTCTCTTTTTGTAGATTTCTCTTTTACTGTATAATTTATCGTCGTTCAATTGTTGCGTTACTAGTTCCCGCACGACACCTGATATTTTCGATCCTAACAGTTATAACTAACTAAATTACACGATAGTATAAAAGTTCATCACACTGTCTACCACTAGATATAACTTAAATCGTTATTTTTTAGAAACATGAGTTATGCTCTATCGAATTTTTTACTTCTACTCTATATTCATAAATTAAGCAGCTACTGTATAATTGATTTTAATTAACGCTGTACTTTCATATCTTTTTACGTGATAAAGACGGTTTCTATATTGTAATGTCAACTACTTGTTCAATTATGGGAGGTTCACATGGGCCCATCTGTTTCCTGGTCACTATTTAATAAGTGTAAGCTTGTTCATTGATTAGTTATTTAGACTATCATTTAGCTTTAATAAAAACTATTTTAATCCATTCAGATCGATTTGGAGAGATTGCCAATACACCTAATATACATATTCTAGAATGATATTTAAATGCCTGCTGGATCACGAGACTGTATTTAAATGATAGTCAACTCCATTTATTTGAGCAGTAACCTAGCAACCAACCCTTGTTTTCGCCAATAAATTAGTAACAGAGTTCAAATGCCAAAAAAGCAAATTGTTTCTGTTTCATCTTACCTTAAAACTTAGATCAGCTGAGTTAAAGTTAAAATACATTTTCATTTTATGCGTATTATTTATTTGGTGACGTAATGTGGTAATAAGTCCGAATAAAATTGATAGAAAAGTGTAAGCTAAGACTGATTGGTTATTAGTAAGATTCTGATAAAAGTTGTACCAGAAATGAAAATAGGACTTATTTATAATTAATGAGAAATCTCTTCTAGTATATATATCAATGGAGAAGTAGTCTAGCTACTATCAGGATCAAAGTTTTAAATTCTTGAATTACCCCTTGATTACTTCTTTCACCAAAAAATGAGCTCCTCTTTTCCTTCCAAAGCTAGTCGCTTATCTGCCAATTATGGATCAGAAAATTCCGAGAAAATGATCGACATAAAATTCGAAGAGACAATATCAACCCTTCCCAAACGAGAAACCCTCTATCCTTGTCATGATTACTATCAATATAAAGGCTTCTGGTTCCCTTTTCACTGCTTAAGACAAACTTTATCTATGCAAGAAAACTTCAAGGCTCAACCCTCTGATATTTTCCTCTGCAGTTATCCAAAAACAGGTACCACTTGGCTTAAAGCCTTGACCTTTTCCATTATGACCAGAGATCATTTTTCTGATGATGATCCCACAAATCCTTTACTAACCAAACAACCCCACGAGTGCGTACCGACCTTTGAAGTTGACAGTTTCGCAAATCCTACTTTAGTAGAAACAGAGTTCCCGTTGTTGGCCACACATCTGCCGTACACTTGCTTACCACCATCTATATTAGAATCTGATTGCAAAATCATTTACATATGTAGGGAACCAAAAGACACTTTTGTTTCTTGGTGGCATTTCATGCAAAAGGTTAAAGAAAGCGCAGATGCATTCAAAGTAGAGGCTGTTTCATTCAAACAGGAATTCAAGTGGTTTTGTGAAGGCAAATCCTCATGTGGACCGTACTGGAACCATGTTTTGGATTACTGGAAAGCAAGTAGAGTAGATAATGGACCAGAAAGAGTGTTCTTCTTAACGTACGAAGACTTGAAGAGCAACACATTATGCTATGTGAAGAAATTGGCGGAATTCATGGGTAAACCCTTCTCTAAGGAGGAAGAAAACCAAGGTGTGGCTGAAAAGATAGTTGAGCGCTGTCATTTCGAAAGTTTGAGCAATTTAGAGGTGAACAAGAGCGGCTGGATTCACCCTTTAAATACTTTGAGAGCCAAGAACAGTGCCTTTTTTCGAAAAGGAGAAGTAGGAGATTGGAAGAATCTTTTGACTGAGGATATGGCAAAATCAATTGACCACATAACGCAGGAGAAATTCCAATCTTTGGGCTTGTCATGGATCCCTGTTTCAACACATGAGTGCAAGAACAATACAAAGGATTAAGGGAGTAAGGAATTTAAGAAGATTGCTTCTGGTATTATCATTTCTGTATTTCCTTCATTTTTCTTCTTTGATTCTCTTGTGTCATGGTATTAGTGTGCAATAAAATACTATATTTCGGACATCCTGATCATTTGGTTATCCAAATTTTCATCTGACACGAATTCTTTTTCATGAAATATTGAGATATCATTATGCCAAATATTTAGTCAACTCGCTGTATGATTTAAATGTCTCACATAACAAAATATTTAAGGAAAGTAGGTTTCCAAGATACCTTCCATGTAGGAAATAAAAGAAAAATACATGTGTCAAGTTACTTTTCGCTTGTACTATTTTCCTTAACATTTTAATTATAAAAATAAATTTAAATCATCAATATTAGAGTTACTACTATATCTTAAAAAAGAATTAAAGGTTAAGACATTGTTTTTCTAAATTCTAGATATCTAATGATCTCAATTTTTTGCCACTAGCTACAACTTGAACTATTAGACTTTTGGAGAAGAAAGTAAGAAAGAAATAAAAGAGAAAGTATGTAATCATACTAGAGAAGAGAAAATAAAGACTGTGACTGGGGTAAAATAAGAAAGAGAAGGTAAACAATTTACAACTATTCATACATCCCATAATAATTATTCTGATATTGATGGTTTACTCACAAATGTAAAAAAGTATCTTTCCTTTTATATGAAAAATTTACTTTTCTACTAAAAGTGTGTTGGGAAAAATAATAATCCGGTAGCAATGACATTGAATGAGAATGCTTGAATGAGAATCATCTTAGCAACTGACTATAGACATGAGTCTAAGCCGCCCTTTCCCTTGTTCAAGAGAAAGCGAGGACTTACTTTTAACTACCGGCCCAAACAAAAGAGATTAGCGTCTTGATCAATCGATTGATTGGATCGAAGTACGAAGGGGTGCTTTAGTAGAAGTAGGGGCGGGAGATTCAATTAATCGAAATCTTGAAGGTGAAATTTCACCTCTACCTCAGAGGCAGATTAAGAAATAATATCCACAGAAAATAACAATAACACAAGAGAGTAACAAAGACACCAACTCTTTTAACAAGGTAAATACAATACCCTAGCGGAATAATATTACCACTATAATATAATAACTTTGTAGTGTTAAGAGACTAATACAATTTTGAAAGAAATTTTAAAATATATCACTACAATATTACTGACACTCACTGTTAATCTCATAAACTACAATATTCGACCTGGAATACCACTTATCATAAAGTCAACAAGAAAAAAAGTTATGCTCTATTGAATCTTTATTTCTATTTTATATTCATTAATTAAGCAACTATTGTATAATTGATTTTGCGGAAAAGGTCTAAAAATGACACTCAACTTTCAGAAATGGTCTATTAATGTCATCCGTTAAAAAATTGCCATTTTCATGCCATTGTCGTTACACAATTCGCCCAGCTATGTCATTATTAAACTAGCGGCACAATTTTTTTTTTTTTTTTTTTTAACAGAAAATGCCTAAAAATGCCATTCAACTTTCAAAAATGGTCTATCCATGCCATCTGTTAAAAAATGCTCATTTCATGCCACTTCCGTTACAACTTTGGCTCATCTATGCCATTATTGAACTAACGACAGCTTTTTATTTTTTTATAATTTTTTAAAAAAAATTTAAAGGTGAGTGGCATAGGTGAGCCAAAGGTGTAACGGCAGTGGCATGAAATGAACATTTTTTAACGGATGGCATGGATAGACCATTTTTGAAAGTTGAGTGGCATTTTTAGGCTTTTTTCATTTTTTAAACCCCAACATTTCCACGTGTAATGTCTTCATTTGTACGAATTAATTCATGCCCCCACATTATTTTAACCTGGTTATGTTAAAATTACCCAAACCCCACCCGGTTAAGTTATTACCCTAATAATCAACTCAACCCAAATCAAACCCAACCCATTCCAAATTCCCCCTCTCCAGTCATCTTCCCCAAATCAAAATTCCATCTTTAGTCTTACTAGGTTTTCAAACGAAAGCAAGGATATTGTCGAAGGTGGATTCAAAATTCGATTTTGTTGGAAGATTGATGTAATTATCAAGGTTAGTAGATCCAAAAACTTATTTAATTTGGTGGATATAAATTCTGTTCATGTGGGGATTGTTGTGCATGTGAGGTTACTTATTTTTGTCTTCGATTTAGGGTTTGTCTTTCAAATGTTCTGCATGTGGGGTTTAATTTTAGGTTTTGTTCTTTTCTATGCCCCCCCCCCCCCCAAAAAAAAATAATATTTTTAGGGTTTTGTTATAATCGAATTTTTAATTGCCGAAATGTTTAATTCTGATTTATTCCCTCAATTTTCTATTTTGTTTTCCTTTTGCATGTGAACGTTATTGAAGTATGACTGACACAGTGAACGTATATTTCAACTATGAGGGTGAATGAGTAATTTCTCCAGAAATATTGTATAATAAGAGGCTGATTCATATGTGGAATAGGTTTTACCCCGTTTGTTGTCTTATAAAGATTTATGTGAAGAGTTCACAAATGAGTTAGGGTTTATTGAAGTGAAACAACTTTTAGTTGCTGGGCCGTCAGGTAGGTTCTATATAATTGATGGAGATGATGGTATCAGGGCATTACAGTCTCTTGTTACAGGTTCTATATATAGGTTCAAAACCATAAACTTGTTTGCTGTAGAGGAGTTAGAGTCGATTGTCCATACTCAAAGTATTCATCATCATACTGACATTCCAGGTAGATGTTGAAGCAGTATCTGAAAATGAGCATGTTATTGAGGATTATGATTCTGATGTTGATGTCTATCTGAGGTTGAATATGATTCTGAAGGACTTGAGGTTATTAGCGAACAAAGGATGAGGGTAGTGAGTGATAGGTTGGAGAACTTTAAGGAGTTGGATAAGGGCATGGCATTTGAAGATATTGTGGAAGCTAGAAGGGTAGTGAACTATTATGCAATTGCTAATGGGTATGGGGTGAAGATTGAAAAAACAGATCCTACTAGGGCTAGATATATTTGTGATGTTGGATGCCCTTTTAGATGTTCTATCTCAAGGTATAAAAAAGACTAATGAGTTTATGAAATAATTACAACTTTGGAAGATTATTTACTAACTATTGTCTTTGGTTGGCAGGGTAGTGGGGCTGGACTTAGTTCAAAAAAGAAGAAAGTTGTGGACAATGCCTCCACATTGACATCTTCAGAAGATGAAACACAAGAGTTTGGTGAAGTATTCTTTGAAAATGAAGTGGGAACACAACAATCACAACAATCAATATTTAGCACTCAAGCTGTAACACAAGAGTTCAACAGTTATGGACCTGACGTTGGAGATGATGAAGACCCAACAATTAGGCCGATGATTATATTTGAGACTAACACATGATTAGCCATGAGGAAGTCACAGATGAATGCAACTGGTATAAGAAGGATCCAGTTTACTGGAGATGAAACAGGTGTAGCAACACCAATGAACTTGCCTTATTCACCCACAAAGGCTAGTTGGAATGGAAAACCAGCAATTACTTCAAGCCAACTTCAAGCAGAAGTTAAAAAAAGAAGTACAAAATGAAGGCAAGGAAGGGCCAAGGACAACAAGTAGATGATTGAAAATTACTTTACTGTTTTTGTAATTAGCTCTAGCAGCTAGACTGTTTAAAGTAGTGTTTTTGTAATTACCACTAACAGCTAGTTTGAGTTGTGCATTTTGTTTTTTGTAATTAGCACTGGCAGCTATGTCCAGTTTTTGCAGTTTGCAGTTTTATATGTCCAGTTTTGTACTGTTGAATGTCCAGTTAACTAACGGAAATGTCCAATTTTGTGGAAAATGTCCAGTTTTGTACTGCTGACTATCCAATTTTATATCTCCAGTTTTGTGGCAAATGTCCAGTTTTGTACTGTTGAATGTCTAGTTTTATATGTCCAGTTATGCAGTCTCTTGTTACAGTTTTTATGTGTATTTTGAACAGTTTAGTTTTTATGTGCATTTTGAACAGTTTGATTTAGCTTCAATTTGTACGTTTGAATACAGTTTGGTATCAGTCATAATGCATTAGCTTTAGATTGTCTCATCTACACTTGAGATGCAACACACTGCTATGCAATTTTGGTGACCAATTTTAATAACGTTTGAATACATAGACTATTACATGATCCGGAAATATTGGAGACAAGTACACAAAATAGACTATTATATGACTGGGGAAGATTGGAAACAAATTCACAACATAGACTATTACATGAAGTAAAAATTACATAGCACAAACATATACCTAACAAAAGACCAAACTATAAAATTCTAAGCAATGATCATTACATGGATCATTTGGTAGCCCATGCTGCCATGAACACAATAAGGCAAGCGAACAACCAAATCAAGAAAATCGACTGCCAGAAAACTTTTCCCCTCAACTCCACAATCTTCAAGTTATCCTCAATAGTAGAGGCTTCAAGTGCATCCAATCTTTCCCTCAACTCTGTTATCGTTGCAGCATCATTAACAGTAGAAGCTTCTAAATCATCTATCTTCTTCAACAACCTATTTCTTTCAATTTCAAAAGCTTCCAATTTTCTCCTTTGACAGTTAATGACGATTACAGTTCGCAGGGAAAATTCAACATCGTCTCATTCTCAATACCCACAACCTTGTTTCTACCAAGTAAGTATACAATAAAATCATCTATTATGTTCCGATAAAAATAAAACATTACATAATAAAATTTTGAATTGCATTATGTAAATTATACTTACTTCAGGCAATGGACACTTGTAAAAATGTCTCCCACAGTTCATAGGAATTGTCGCCGTAAAATGATGTGCTACAAACCCACAACGACACTTCCTCTTTGATTCAATTGATCCGCTTGACCCAACAGACATTTTGAACTCTTTAACAATAAAAAGTTACTTTGGGGGAGACGTAGAATAATGCGCTAGAGAGCTAGAGTTACAATTTTTTTTTGGTGAAGACAGAAATTGAATTTAATGGAGGTTTTAGGGATTTTTGATTTGGGGAAGATGACTATAAAGGGGGATTTGGAAGGGTTAAGTTTTGTTTGGGTTGGGTAAGTTTTGACCGGTAGGGTTTGGGTAATTTTAACATAACCCATGTTAAAATAATGTGGGGCATGGATTAATTTAGACGAATGAAGACATTACACGTGGAAATGTTGGGGTTTACAAAAATTAAAAATAAATAAAAGTGCCGTTAGTTTAATAATGGCATAGCTAGGCCAATTGTGTAACGACAGTGGCATAAAGATGGCAATTTTTTAATGGAGGGCAAAGATAGACCATTTCTGAAAGTTGAATGGTATTTTTAGGCCTTTTCCGTTGATATTATTTAAAGCCAAATGTAATATTTTCGTCTCTTTTTACGACATATAGACAGTTTCTATATGCTAATATCAACTACGTACTCAATTATGGGGGAGGTTCACATGGGCCCTTGCCAATCTGTTTCCTGACCACTGTTGAACAAATATGACTTCTATCTATAAATTAATTATTTAGGCTTCAATAAAACCTTCCATAGTTGAGCTTGTAGTTGGCATTAGCATATGGAAACTGCCTACCACGTAAAAAGATATGGAAATAAGAGGACATTATATGTTGTTATTAATGTTATGGACGAGACAAAGTCAACCGCAAATGAAAATAGGACTAATTTGCAATTTACACAAATTCTTCCTCTATATATAAATCAGGTTCCAAATTAAGATTTTCCAGAAGATGAAGTCATCTTACCCTTCCAAAGCTAGTCGCTTATGTGCCAATATTACTGAAAATCCCAAGAAGTCATGAGCATGAAATACAAAGAGATAATATCAACTCTCCCCAAACGAGAAACTCCCTATCCTCCTTCTGAATTCTGCCAATACCAAGGCTTTTGGTTCCCTTTTTTCTTCCTAGAAGGAATTGCATTTTTATCAGAGGTCTTCAAGGCTGAGTCTTCTGATATTTTCTTTTGCAGTTTTTCAAAAACTGGTACCAATTGGCTTAAAGCCTTGGCATTTTCAATTATGACCAGATCAGATCAACTTTTTGATGACCACCAAGTTACCCCAAGAAATTGTACCAACAATGGAAACTGATTATGTCTTTGATGTTTTATACATCAATACCACACATGAAGGGTAATTTGTGTGGTGTCCGATTTTCACGTGCACTTATTATAGAAGGACCAAGTTCTTCTATGTGTTTCAACTCCTACTGTTTGCGAAATAATAAATACAGAATTTAAAAAATACAAAGATTTTTACGTGGAAAACACCTGCCTCAAAAGGTGAAAAAACCACGACCTACTTCCCAGTAGGATTTTCCCAAAACTCTTTACTAAATCAGTGAGCCAAAACAGCATTTACAAAAACTCTTTTGTAAACCTAGGATTACCTCTAATCCCTTGTAGCAAACTAGCCTCTAGCTATTTGCGACAAACTCCAAGTTAGCTATAACTTGAACACAGAGTATCTATTACAGATGCCTCTAGATAAAGCTGAAAAGGTACAAGTTAAAACCACCTAGTACAAATAAACTAGACTAAAAGACAACAATTGAAACTAATTCTTCTAACTGGTTCAAGTAGCTTCAGATTCCCACACTCAAATTTCACACTAATATTTTATACGTCAATTCCACACAAGAGGGAGGGGGTGATTTGTGTGGTGTCCAATTTTTGAGTGTTGTCGTTATAAAAGGACCTGGTTCTTCTATGTGTTCCAACTCGTACTGTTGCGGAATAATAAATGTAGAAAAGTAAAGAACACAGAGAATTTTTACGTGGAAAACACCCGGCTCAAAAGGTGAAAAAACCACGACCTACTACTCAGTAGGATTTTTTTCAAACACTTCACTACAACTCTGAACCAACATCAATTACAAAATAAAGTCTTTTGTAAACCTAAGGATTAACTCTAACCCTTATAACAACACACCATAGGCTGTTGTGACTACGTCAAGTTAAATCGAACTTGAATGATACAACTCAAGTACCTAGTACAATTTGCTTCTAAGAAAGCTGAAAAAGGTAACTGAACAGTTAAATATGAGCACCAAACAAAAATTCTGAATCTGGGTCACTGAAAGTTCTAGGCAGGCTAGGAAATTAAGGCTTGGAAAAATTGCAGACCTGGTTCATTTAGCCAAGATGGATGGTTCAACAGACTTAGAAACAGATGAAGACTTCTTTGAGGAAGTCTTGGCTTTCTTGGGCTTAGGGGTCTGAACCTCTACCTCTGCCACTTTAGAACTTTGATGGACCAGGTCCATCTCATCCACTTCAACAGCCTCAATAGGCTCAACAACCTTTTCTTTCCCTTTTTCCACTCTTTTCTTCTTACTCTCCGCTAAAAGCTCTCTTCAACTCGTCATCACTTTGCTTTACCTTCCTCCTTGTAGTTATTCCTCTTGGAAGATAAATATTAGAAGTCTCAGAAGGAGCAACTTTTCTTTTCTTACTTTCTCTTGTTGTTCCAGACGTTTGAGCTTTAGGAGTTCTTTTCTTCTTTGGATTGTAATTATCGCCTAACATTTTCAGCAAATCCGCAGGGTTTCCTAAGTAGATGAAGCAGGTTCATTTGTACCTTTCCTAAATTTACTAACCCTTCAGTGGTTTCTCTTGATTCACTTCCCCCTGTATTCTTGCTACTTTCTACCTCCTTTTCTGGCTCATCACCACAGATAGCCATTTTTACAGATTCTTGCCCTATTCCCCTCACTTCACTCCTTACTCCCATTTTTTTTTTTTAATTTTATTTTTACCACCTCTTCTTCTCGTCTCCGACAGTTCCACATCCTTCACAGACCCAACCAGTATTAACCTGTTTTCTAAGTTTTTTCAGCAACATCAGAGATGATCTCAGAAGAATGGTTTGGGACAGATGTTACCTGAGTCATCGGAAATTCGGGAATTGTTTTGTAAGGGAAGGGATGTCTTCAATGAAATTTTAGTTTTGAATTGAGGGTTAAGGCTTCCCTAGAATCTAGGTATTTTAATTTGGTGAGGATTCTTGTTGAAACAGAACTGGTTCAAAGTCAAATGGATAGGCTTTGAAATGATTTTGAGGTTGGGCAGTGTTATGCTCATGATTTAATTATTAGTATTTCAAAGTGTGCAGAGTGTAGAACAAATACCTCGCCTTTCATATGAACCAGCACGATGAACCAGGTTCATCATTTCAGAATCCTCGTGATCACNCAATTGTTAATCTGATTATTTACACCCGTTTCACACTTTTCTAGCCAAATGTTTTCTTTGTTTTCATTTTTTAATGTATTTACATTCTGAACTGGTTCAATTAAGTGATCTTAATCATCCCTAATAGTAACTTGTTCCTTTCAAAATGCTCTCTAATCAGTGATTTTGTAAAGATATCTGCATGGTTTTACAACCAACTAGTTACTCCTTGATGTTCCTTCATTGCTTTGTTGCTGTGGATCAAGTTTAGGTACAGGTTCCAACGAAGTTTGAGAATTATTTTGTTCTATTCCCCCTGTCATGTTGCCCGGGATGGATGAACCTGTTCCATCACCTGTTCCTTCCTCCAGTGTTGCTTTAGTTTGGACTGAGTTTCTGACCAGCCCAATTTCTTCATCATCTTGTTCATTACCAACCCCAGTGATTTCACCTTTCTTTCCATTTCCAAAGGAGACATTTCCTCATTTGAGGTCCTCAAGTGAAAGGAACTAGTCCTTGTTGCCATTCCTGTGTTTTGAGCAGCCACTATCCATGTACCATATTTGGCTACTACCTTTCACTTGAATCTACAAAAGAAAATCAGGGGTTAGTCTTAGGAACCCAAACTAGTTTGGGTCCCTTTCTATAAGCAAAATGATGAATTAAATTCTTTTTAGTCCAACTTGGTAGCCAATTCTTCCCTCGAACAAAACTTTTGTTCTTTTGACTGGCCTTTTCTTTTGCATTACATTCATTTTTAAAGTGACCAGTCTTACCACAGTGGGTACAAATCTTGTTCTCAGGAAGAGTGAGGTACTTGATTTTAGGATCCCACTTAGGTAGCGGATTCCTAAAGCCAAGTCCTCTTTTATTGCTACTACGATGTTCCTGTATCCATGTCAAAGCATCATAGGACCTGTTCCATTTGCTAGTTCTATTTATTTCATGCTTGACCTTTCTTAGATCCTCCTTAATGACTCTTATCTGCTCATCTCTTTTGTACAACTCGTCTTTCAATTTTCCTAGAGTTTCTTCTAATGTGAGTTGTGTGTGATTAGCTTTGTTTTTACCTGTTCCTAATTTCAGTTTTAGATTTTCGGATCTTAGCTCTAGGACAGTGGTATCAAGTTCATGAACCTGGTTCTTTAACTCAGCATTTTATTATCACTTTCTCTAGCCCTAACTTCTAGATTTTTGCACTTAGATTTCAAATCACACACTTCTTAGACAATTGTTTCTTTTCATTGTTTAGATCCTCAGATTCATCAATGAAATCCAGGAGTAACTTAGATAGCTTTCTTTAGACAAAAAATTAATCTTGTCTTTGAGATGAATTATACTTACCTCAGATTCCTCATCGAAATCTCTAATTGCCATAAGTGCTTGTTCATCTCCATATTCATCATTTGACTCCTCATCTGAACTTTCACCCCAAGCAGCAACCATTGCCTTTGTTGATGTTCTGTTTTTCTTGGGTTGAACCTGTTCCTTCTTCATGTTCCTTCGTTCCACTTTTCTTTCTTCCATTCAATTTTCCATTGAGGGCAGTTTTTGATGTGGTGGTCAGTCTTGCCACACTTGTAACACCCCTCATTTGTTTGTTTTTCAGGAACCCTTGGTTTGTTGTAGCTTCCACTTCTTGAAGGAACCTTTGCTCTCATTAGGTACTTCTTGAAGTCCTTTGTGATCGTGATCATTTCATCCTCCTCCAGATCAGCTTCTTCAGTGATTCTGAAGTCCAAACTCCTTTCCTTTTTGGGACCATCGATCTTCATAGTCTGCCTTCTAAGTTCATAGGCAGTGAGATTTCCAATCAGCTCATCCAGCTTAAGAGTTGCAGTGTTCTTAGATTCTTGAATGGCTGTAATTTTGCTTTCCCAAGAGACTGGCAAGACCCTTGTGAGAATTTTCTCAACCTTGTCTTCTTCAAGAATGACCCTTACAAGAGACTTGAGTTCATTGGTCAGTGTAGTGAACCTTGTATACATCTCTTGGATGGTCTCTCCTTCCTTCATGGTGAAATTATCATATTGAGAATATAGTAGAGTTCCTCTTGATCTCTTCACTTGAGGTGTTCCTTCATGAGCCACTTGCAAAGTGTCCCAAATTTCTTTGGCAGTGGTATATCTTTGAATTCTGCTATACTCATCTGAACCGAGTCCACACACAAGCCACTTCTTGGCCTTAGCATTTTTCTCCCACTTTCTCAAATCCTCAGCACTGCGGTCAGCTCTAGTCTTTGGCACATCTACTCATTCAGCAGTCTTCTTAATGGTGGCTAAAGGACCGTTAGTGACTATGTACCATAGTTCATAGTCTTCTTCAATTAAGTGATCCTTCATCCTATTCTTCCACCAGGAATAGTACTGGCCATTGAAGAGTGGAGGCCTAACAGTTGATTCTCCTTCCCAGTTCCCAGGTGGTGCACTCATCTTTATCTTTTCCTAAGGTATTAGCCTCTTCAAGGATAACCTGCCTTGATACCAAATGATATTTTATACGTCAATACCACACAAGGGGGGGGGGGGGTGATTTGTGTGGTGTACAATTTTTGAGTGATGTCATTATAGAAGGACCTGGTTCTTCTATGTGTTCCAACTCGTACTGTTGCAAAATAATAAATGCATAAAGTAAAGAACACAGAGAATTTTTACGTGAAAAACACCCGGCTCAAAAGGTGAAAAACCACGACCTACTACTCTGTAGGATTTTCTCCAAACACTTCACTACAACTCTGAGCCAACAGCATTTACAAAATAAACTCTTTTGTAAACCTAAGGATTAACTCTAAACCTTATAACGACACGCCACAGGCTGTTGTGACTACGTCAAGTTAAATCGAACTTGAATAATACAACTCAAGTACCTAATACAATTTGCTTCTAAGAAAGCTGAAAAAGGTACAATTTTAGACCATCTACTGCAATAAACTAGACTAAAAGACAACAGATGGAACTGGTTCTTCTAGCTAGTTCAAGTAGCTCCATATTCGCGCTCTCCAATTTGGCTCGAACTGCTTGCAAAATTTCTTCACGAATTTTGCTCTCAATTCTTGATAAACTTCTGTTTTGTGCGTCTATATACATTAAGAACAATCTGCAATTTATAGGAGTTAGTAGATAAGGAATTAACTAGAATCCTAAAGCAACTCTTCCTTGGTAGAAGAGTTCTAGTCAAACTCAGCTACTAAATCCTTCCTAATCTTAGATTATGTTCTTATTGAATAAGGAGTCCGCCTCCAATTTCATTTTTGCAACTTTTCAATCAAAAGATATCTAAATTTTACCAGAATAAATTTATCTCATGCATGTGCATCTCATGTGCCTTTAACTCTGCTCTCTGCCACCTGTGATGGACCTGGTTCATCTCGGAGTTCCTTTGTCAATCTTCAAAACTATTTCCTTTCTTGGCCAACACACACAAACTGCTTGCAAAATTGCCTCGCTAATTTTGCTCTCAATTCTTGCTTAGCTTCTGCTTTTGTGCGTGCATGTACAATAAGAAAAATTTGCAATATATATGATTAGTAGATAAGGAATTAACTAGTGTTCTGATGCTACTCTTCCTTACTAGAAGAGTTTTAGTTAATCTCAACTCCTCAAATCCTTCCTTATCTTAGATTCTGTTCTTACTGAATAAGGAGTCCTTTTCCTTATTATTTTTGAAATCTTTTCGATCAGGAGATATCTCTATTTTACCAGATTTTGTTATCTCCTGCATTTACACCTCACGCGCCTTTGACTTTGCTTGTGTCTATGTCTGCCAGTGATGGGCCTAGTTTATTTCTGAGTTCCTTTGTCAATCTTCAAAACTATTCAATTTCTTGGGCTAACAAATTCCCCCTTTTTGATGATGACAAACTTTGTGTGTCCATAAGCTTAGGCCTGTATCCAGCTTAATCCAACATTGACACATATTAGAATATTAAGCATTTATCACAAAAGAACCAGGGACATTAGGTTATAAATATCACATGTTCAGAGTAGCATAACTATTCTTCCCCCTTTTGGCATCATCGAAAAGTTGCAAAAATTATGTTAATCCCATACATTTAAGAATTATTCATGGCCACTTGGGCAACTGCAAGTGCAATCATAGATTAATCATCAATAATCAACTAAGAGTTCAAATTATCAATGAAATAGAAACAATTAATAAGAGCAAAAGAATCAGATTTCATTGATGGAAAGTACGTTTCTTCCATAATCCACAAGATGAAATAAAAACAGTTAAAAACATAAGCAAAAAAAAGAAGAAAAAGTCCCCAGTCTGGGTCACTGATATTCTAGGCAGGGTAGGCAACTAAGGCTTGGAAGAGCTAGAGGCTGGGTTTTGTCTTGGAGAAGAGTTAACATATCTTGAAGAATTCCCTCATTCTTCTCCCTTTCATTTGTAAGCTCATTTCTGAGAGCATCCCTCTCAGATTCAACCTCTGCTAAAGGATTCTTCAGCCTTCCAATTTCAACATCCTTCGCCCCACTCTCCTGCACTAGAGCTCTGACTTTGCTGTTTACAGGTGTCCTCTTCAATGAACCAGGTTCATTGGGGATGGCATTAACCTTACAATCACAAGCCAGAAGAGTATTGATTCCAAAGTGGTCCTTTCTTGTGGCCATCTCCACCTTCTTCAGAGGCACCATGTAATGAGCAAGTATAGTAGTGAGAATGAAGCCATATGGAATGGCATGGATTTTGGAGCCATTTACAACTCTGTCCAAAAGATGAATTATGAACCAAGGCCAGTTTATCTACCTCCCACTGTCCAGGCACTCCATCAAAACAAAATCCATGTAATTTGCAATGTGCCTCCTTTCCTGCAATGACAACACACACTTGTTGATGAATTCAAAGACCAGCTTGTGGGGAGGCTTCATTTCACTCTTGTAGACTGCCTTGGGCTCACTCTCTTCTTCATTATCACATAACTTTCTTGTGATAGCCAGGGCAGTTGGAAGAGAATCCAGACATGGCCATTTCTGCCTAGTGTAGTCATCATAGCCTTTAGAGGGAATGCCAAGGATTTCACCCAATTATTTTGCATCGAACGAAATTTGGACCCCCTTCACCAGGCTGGTGACTCTGCCATCTTTGATCTCAGCATTTGCGATAAATTCCACTATTTCATTTCTGGCCAATCTTTCATCCAACTGAAGGACAATTTCCTTCCAACCCTGTATCTCAAGCTTCTCCAGCAGCAAAATTATTCCTTCTTTTTCCAAGTCCTCAACAACCTTCCCTTCAGTATTGTTCGTTTACCAAAATTTGTCAACCCATCCTTCTCACTATCAGACTCAACTGCCTCTTCATCCCTCCAATCATCTTCTTCAGTGATTTGCACTTTCTTGGGTTTCACTGCGGACCTGGTTCGCTTATCCAAGATAGAGAGTTCAGCAAACTTAATAACAGATGAAGACTTCTTTGAGGAAGTCTTGCTTTTTTTGGCTTAGGGGTCTGAACCTCTGCCTCTGCCACCTTTTCACTTTGGTGGACCAGGTCCATCTCATCTACTTCAACAACCTCCACAGGCTCAACCACATTTTTTTTCCTTTCTCCAGCTTCTTCTTCTTACTCTCCGCTAAAGATCTCTACAGCTCCTCCTCACTTTGCCTTAGCTTGCTCCTTGTAGTTTTTCCTCTTGGAAGAGGAATATCATAACTCTCAGAAGGAGCAACTTTTGTTTTCTTATTTGCTCTTGTTGTCCCAGAAGTTTGAGCTGTAGGAGTTCTTTTCTTCTTTGGATTGTAACTATCGCCTAACTTTTTCAACAAATCCACCAGGGTTTCCTCAGTAGATGAACCATGTTCATCTGTGTGCTTTCCTGATTTTACTAACCCTTCAGCGACTTCTCCTGATTCACTTCCCCATTCCTTCTTGACACCTTCTTCCATTTTTTCTGGCTCATATCCACAAATAGCCATTCTAATTGATTCAGAGGTGGGTGAAGAATCAACCACATCTTTCCTTTTTCCCCTCTCTTCACTCCTTACTCCCTCTCTCTCCCTTTCTTTTTCAGTTTTGTTTTTACCACCTCTCCTTCTCTGCTCCGGCAATTCCACATCTATAATAGACCCAACCAGAATAAACCTAGTTTTTAAATTTTTAGCAATCTTAGAAACACCCTCAGAAGTAGGTTTTAGTACGGAAGATACCTGTTCAGAATCAGAAGATCCTGTTCCTTCCCCCTCAGTTGTTGATTTAAAGGAATCACTTGAATTTTGTGATTCTTGAGCCTGGCTTGCTTGAATCTTGGCATTTAGTTTTCTTTCTAAAGCACCGCTGGCCACTATTTTTCTAGCGAACATCTTAACTCTCTTTTTTCTGGGTTCGGGGTTAGGACTAGGTTGGGGATGTGTGGAGCTAGGTTGAGGAGGGGTTGTAGAAGACAAACATTGGAGTAGGGGGTGGTGGAGTACCAGGATTGATCCAGGGATCAGACATAGTGGTTAGGGTTTATTGATGAAAGAAAAAGATTGAAATCAAAGGCAGAGAGAGATGAATGGGTTTCGACGGTTTCCAGAGATAATGAGAATTTTTAGAGATGATAATGAGATATTTAAAATAGGAAGTGTAATTAATACTAATAAGTCTGCAACTTTCAGTTTTGAATGACGGTTACAATTTCCCTAGAATCTAGGTGTTTTAATACGCTAGGGATTCTTCAGTTGAGACAGAACTGGTTCAAATCTTTATAGGATAGACTTTGAAAGAGTTTGGACTTGGGTAGACTTCTGCCCATGATTTAAATATTAGTATTTCAAAAATGTGCAGAGTGTAGAACACATACCTCACCTTTCAGATGAACCCGCACTGATGAACCAGGTTCATCACTTAGGAATCCTCTTGATCATGTCTCAATTTTCAACAATAGAGAAAATTTCATTAGCAACCAGTTAGTCATATCAAAACATGGCACAGGAGTATACTATTTACAATATGAGACTGAGTAATAATTAATCTGATTATTTACAAAAGTTTCAGATTTTCGAGCCAAAATTTTTTATTTTTTTTTCATGTACACTTTGAACTGGTTCAATTAGATGATCATAAACATCCCTAACTCTAACATGTTCCTTTAAAAATGCTCTCTACTCAATGATTTTGTAAATATGTCAGCAATCTGTTTATCAATAGCACAAAACTCTATGGTGATCAATCCCTTCCCATAATTGTCCCTTAAAAAATGATGTCTAACATTTATGTGCTTTGTTCTTTTATGATGAACGAGGTTCTTTGTCATACTAATAGCACTAGAGTTATCATAAAAGATAGGGATACATCCAACATCGATTCCAAAATCCATTAATTGCTGCTTAATCCATAATAGTTGAGCACAACATGAGGTTGCAACCACATACTCAGCTTCAGCAGTAAATAGGGCCACAAAATTCTGCTTTTTAGTTGCCCAAGACACAAGGCATGAACCAAGAAATTGTGCCATACCTGAGGTGCTTTTTCTATCCACTAGAAAACATGCACAGTCAACATCAGCATATCCCACAAGATTAAGGTTAGCACCTTTTGGATACCAAAGACAGAGATCAGTGGTGCCTTTTAGGTATCTCAAGATTCTCTTTACAACAGTTAAGTGGGATTCCTTTGGATTAGCCTGAAATCTTGCACAAAGTCCTACACTAAAAAACAATGTCAGGTCTACTAGCAATGAGATACAGAAATGAACCAATCATTCCCCTATACAACTTTTGATCAACAGATGAACCAGGTTCATCTATATCAAATTTTGTGGCTGTTGCAATAAGAGTGTCAATTTCTTTGGAATCTTCCATTTTAAACCTTTTAAGAATCTCTTTTACATACTTTTACTGATGGATCGTAGTTCCATTTGAATTTTTTTTAATTTGTAAGATTAAAAAGAAATTAAGTTCACCCATCATGCTCATTTCAAACTCACTCCCCATTAGTTTAGTAAATTCTTTACTAAGCTTATCAGTAGTTTCTCCAAAAATTATGTCATCCACATATATCTGAAATACCAAGAGGTATTTACCTTTTCCTTTCAAGAACAAAGTACCATCAATTTTACTTCTCTTGTAGCCATGCTCAAGAAAGAACTTTGATATTATTTTATACCATGTTCTAGGAGCTTGCTTGAGTCCATACAGTGTTTGCCATGTTTGTACACATGATCAGGATTCTCCTTGTTCTCAAACCCCGGAGGTTTCTTGACAAACACTTCTTCCTTTAGATAGCCATTTAGGAAAGCACTCTTTACATCTATCTGGTGAAGCATGAATTTCATGTAAGAAGCAAAGGCTATGAAGAGTCTTATAGCTTCTAGCCTTGCCACTGGAGCAAAGGTTTCATCATATTCTATGCCTTCCTCCTGACTATATCCTTGAACCACTAATCTTGCCTTGTTCGTAGTAACTGTTCCATTTTCATCAAGTTTGTTTCTGAAGACCCACTTAGATCCAATTACCAATACATCCAAGGGTCTTTGTACTAGATTCCACACTTGAATCCTTTGAAATTGGTTGAGTTCATCTTGCATTGCATTTATCCAGTCTGCATCCTACAAAGCCTCAACAACATTTTTAGGTTCAATAAGAGATAAGAAAGCATCAAAAGCACGCAGATTCTTTAACAAAGATCTGGTTTTAATTCCAGAGGTTGGATCAATGATGATGTTTTTAATAGGATGAGAACTTTGATATCTGCAAGGTTTCACAACCAACTGGTTACTCCTTGATGTTCCTTCAATGCTTTGTTGCTGTGGAACAGGTTCATGCACAGGTTCCAATGAAGTTTGGGAATTATTTTGTTCTATTCCCCCTATCATGTTGCCGGGATGGATGAACATGTTCCTTCCTCCAGTGTTGCTTTAGTCTGGGCTGTGATCTCATGTGAGTTTCTAGCTAGCCCAATTGCTTCCTCATCTTGTTCCTATCTCTCAGAAAGAATGTTAGTATCATCAAAAACTACATGTACACTTTCTTCAAAACACATAGTTCTTTTGTTATAAACTTTATAAGCTTTACTATCTGAAGAATGTCCCTAGAATACTCCCTCATCACTTCTGGGATCAAACTTACCTAGGGAGTGTTTACCATTGTTGCGCACAAGCACTTGCAACCGAATGCCCTAAGGTGGGATATATTTGTCTTTCTCCCTTTAAGTAACTCATAGTGTGATGACCTAATAGGTCATCCCGTGTAATTTTAGCTAAATCTGTGTTCTGAGGCCGTGAAAGCCTCCTTATATCTCACCTCGATTTTCATGCACAGCCCGGGCGTATAGTCGGGAAGCCGTTATGTGAAAAACTGATAAAAATGATATTTTTGTGTTGAAATTCAAATAAAGTTGGCTTTGATCAACATTTTTGGTAAACAGACCCGGATCCATGATTTGATGGTCTTGGAGGGTCAGTAGTAAAATATGGGACTTGGGCCTATGCCCGGAATCGAATTCCGAGGTCCCGAGTCCGAGAAATGAATTTTTGAAGAAAATTATTTTCTGAAAAATATAAAGGTTTTTGAAAATGAGATTTGATGTGAAACCTGTGAAACCGGGTCCGTATTATAGTTTCGGAGCCTGGAACAAGTTCAATATGTTTTATATGTGTTATCTGTGAAATTTGGTAAGAAACGAACTTAGTTTGACGTGATTCGGATCGAAAATGGAAAATCTAGAAGTTTTGGAAGCTTAAAGGAATTTCATTGATTTTGAGGTTTAATTCGATGTTTATGATGTTATTTTGGTGTTTTGATTACATGAATAAGTCCGTAGGATGTTTTTGAGGTTGTGTGCATATTTGGTTTGGAGTCCCGAGGGCTCGGGTGAGTTTTGGATAGGCGTCGAGGTGATTTTTAGGCTTAAAAATCTGGTGTCGCATAGTTTGCTGGTGTCTAGTATAATGTACTATGCGATCGCATAAGGTCCCCCGCAATCGCATAACAAAGGATGGGAGAGGGGCTGGTCTTGCTCTATGCGAACGCAAGGAGCTGGGTGCGAACGCGGAGCTTTAGGGTCCTTGATCTACGCGAACGCACCCCATTTAGTCGCGATCACATAGGCTTAGTGAGGGGCTGGGGCTGGGTAGCTAATTACACAGTGCGAACGCGACCCCTTATTCGCGATCGCGTTGGGTAGTGTCTAATGTGTTGTGCGATCGCAGTAGCCATGTCGCGATCGTGTAAGCCATTTTCGCCCAGTTATTCTTTTTGGTCAAAAACAGAACCCATTACGGAATTAGACCCAAATTTCTAATTTCTTCTTCTCCACTTCATCTTGGGCGATTTTTGCAAGAAAACTTCACCACAACTTCATAGGTATGTAAGCCCAGACTCATTTCATTCAATATTTATCAACACCCATTAGATTTCTAGACCTAAAACATGAGTTTAAGGGTAGAAAATTAGGGATTTGGGTAGAGTTAGGGCTTTTTGATTATTTGGAAATTTGACCTCATTTTGGAGTCGGATTTCAAAACAAATTATATATTTGGGATCATGGGGGAATGGGTGATCGGGTTTTGGTCCGAACCTCGTGTTTGGATCAAGCAGGTGGAGGGTCGATTTTTGGAATTTTGGGAAGAATGTTGGGACTTATATAATTAAGCTTGGGAATTGAATTGTTTAGCATTTATTGATATTATTGAGTCGATTATGTATAGATACGATTTTTTTTGAGTCGAGTTCGAAAGGAAAAGCGGTGCTAGAGGCTTGATTTGGATTCTTGGAGTCGAGGTAAGTATTTGGCCTAACCTTAGCTTTAAGTAATAGGTGTTGAGTCCTAATTGCTACGTGTTTATTCCATGTTTAATGTATAGGTGAGGTGACGAGTACCTATATGTTGTTGTCAAGCATGACCGTGAGTCGGAAATTTGCAATTATATGATATTTATTGTCTTTTACTATGTTTATGGGTTTAATATCAATTTGATAGCTATTCATTTGGTGGAAATTCTTGGTTATGAGTATTGTTGAGTAGTTGATCAATTGGGGAACTTTATGTTGGATTATATACTTGTGTAGGATTGGTTATAGTTGTGTCCCTTGCTGGGACGGTATTATTCTTGTTGATTATTCCGTGCATTTAAGGTTTCTTATTGTTGATTTCATGCCAACTGTTGTTTTATTTATTTATTGCACGAGGGGACATTCTGTGCCGAGTATTTGTAAGGTTATGCACGAGGGGACATTCTGTGCCGAGTGTTTATTTATTCATTTTATTGCACGAGGGGACATTCTGTGCCTAGTGTTTGTGAGGTTATGCACGAGGGGACATTCTGCGCCGAGTGTTTGTGAGGTTATGCACGAGGGGACATTCCGCGCCGAGTGTTTGTGAGGTTATGCACGAGGGGACATTCCGTGCCAACTTTTTATTTATTCATTTTATTGCACGAGGGGACATTCCGCGCCGAGTGTTTGTGAGGTTATGCATGAGGGACATTCCGTGCTGAGTGTTTATTTATTTATTGCACGAGGGGACATTCCGTGCCGAGTGTTTGTGAGGTTATGTACGAGGGGACATTCCGTGCCATTGTGTTTATTTATTGTTCAGAGTTGTCAAATTCCTGCTGTTATTTATACTTTCCAGTTGTTATCGCATTCTGTCATTTCAGTGAATTGTTGCCCCTTTTCCCCCAGCACGTTAGCTCCATTTTTTGTGCTTATCGGTTATTTCTTATCAATACTTCTTTATTACATTATTGAACTGTACATGTATTTGTTATTTGTCGTGTCCTAGCCTCGTGACTACTTCGCCGAGGTTAGGCTCGGCACTTACTCAGTACATGGGGTCGGTTGTACTGATGCTACACCTGCACTTCTTTATGTTGTGCAGATTATGGAGCCGGACCCAGTGGGCATTGATCGAGGGAGTATCCTTCAGTCCACCAGGCGACACTGAGGTAGTCCTGCAGGCGTCCGCAGGCCTTGGCGTCACCTCCTATCTCTCTTCTTTTCCTGTATTTATGTATTTTTGAGACAGTAGCACTTGTTCATTCAGACATTTATCTGTAACAATCATAGACAGTCCGTGAAATTGTGACACCAGATTTTTGGGAGTTGTTGTTAAGGATTTTTTTTGTAATACTGTTTAATTAAGTTGTTAGACTGCACTTCTTCTGCATTCTTATTTCTATTTGTTCTTGTATATCACTTTTTAAATGCTAAATAACAAAGGAATAAATTAGAATAACCAGTAACATTGGCTTGTCTAGTGGGTTCAACGTTAGACGCCATCACGGCCTGAAGGTGGGATTTCGGGTCGTGACAAGTTGGTATTAGAGCACTAGGTTGCCTAGGTATCAGAATTCACGGACAAACTTGGTAGAGTCTGGGGGATCGGTACAGAGATGTCTGTGCTTATCTCCCAGAGGCTGCAAAGTTAGGAATAACTTCACACTTCTTCTTCTTAGTTGTGCGGTGTGAATTCTAAATGCTAATTGATTTTTTATTCTATTCTCTCGCAGATGGAGAGAACGCGTGCTTCCTTATCTTCCGATCAGCAGCCCGATCCTCCTGTTACAGCTCCTACGAGGGGCCGAGGCCGAGGCCGTGCTAGAGGCCGAGGCAGAGCCAGAGCTCAGCCTTGAGAAGCATCCCCAGTAGAGGACCCACAGGTAGACTTTGCCGATGAGGGTCCTACTCAGACGGTTGCGGTCGGACCAGCTCAGGTCCCAGAGGGGTTCATTGCCACCCCGGTTCTTCAGGACGCTCTAGTCCTCTTAGTGGGCCTTATGGAGGGCGTGGCTCAGGCCGGTCTCCTTCCTACTGCACCAGCCGTCTCTCAGGCTGGGGGAGGGACCCATACTCTTGCTACCCGTACACCAGAGGAGCTAGCTCCTCAGTTCTAGACTCCAGTATCTCAGACAGCTGGAGTAGCTCAGCCAGGGATTGTGGCACCGGCAGTTGAGGGGGAAGTTATGTCTGCCGATGCTTTGTGGAGATTGGATCGGTTCACCAAGCTATTTCCTAATTCATTTACTGGTGCGCCATAAGAGAATCCCCAGGAATACTTGGACATGTGCTATGAGGTTCTTCGTAACATGGGTATCGTGGAGTCCAATGGAGTTGATTTTGCTACCTTCAGTCTTTTTGCTACCGCCAAGACTTGGTGGAGGGACTACTGTTTGACCGGCCAGCTGGGTTTTTGCCTTTGACCTGGGCTTAGTTCTCCGAGTTATTCTTGGGGAAGTTTCTTCCAGTTACTTAGAGGGAGGATCTTCGGAGGCCATTTGAGCGCCTCCAGCAGGGATCTATGACTGTTACACAGTATGAGACCAGGTTCATTACTCTGGCCCGACATGCTATCATGATACTCCCCACTGATCGCGAGAGGGTGAGGAGGTTTATTGAGGTTATAGACCAGACTATTAGACTCTATATGGACAAAGAGACAGGTACCGATATTTCATTTCAGGAGGCAGCCAATATGGCCAGACGGATTGAGATGGTCTTATCACAGGGCAGCGGTCAAGGTCTGACAAGGGGCCTTTTCATTTTGGCTGATTCAGCGGCTCCTCATCTTGAGGCAGAGATTCTTTTGGTAGAGGTCATCCTCCTAGACCATTCTAGTCAGCACTCTAGGTATCCCGCAGTGCACCACCATCTCCTATCAATGCACCGCCGCTTCAGAGCTTCTAGAGTTATTATTTTGGTCGTCAAGGACAGTTTCAGGGACAGCATTCTTAGCGGCCGAGGTCTTGCTTCACTTGTGGTGGTGTGGGGCACATTGCCAGGTTCTTCCCCCAAGCTTCTAGTGGTTCTCAGTATCAGGGTTCCCGTGCTATGATTCCTGCAACAGGTGCACCCCCACCCCCCTCATCCAGCTAGGGGTGGAGGTCGAGGTGCCAGAGGTGGAGGCCAGACAGTTAGAGGTGGAGGGAAGGCCACGAGAGGTAGAGGTTATCCCGCAGTGGGTAGACCTAGAGATGTTCAGGTTAAAGGGGCTCCACCCCGATGCTATGCTATTCCTGCCAGGCCTGAGGCTGAGGCCTCTGATGCCGTCATTACAGGTATGGTTTCAATTTGTAGCAGAGATGCTTCAGTTTTATTTGATCCGTGTTCTACATTCTCCTATGTGTCTTCATATTTTCCCCTTATCTGAGCATGCCCCGTGATTCCCTAAGTACTTCTGTATATGTGTCTATCCTGGTGGGTGATTCTATTATGGTAGATCGAGTCTACCGTTCATTCTTAGTGGTTATTGGTGGTCTGGAGACTCATGTAGATCTTTTGCTTCTTGATATGGTTGACTTCGATGTTAGTTTGGGGATGGATTGGTTATCTCCCTACCATGCTATTCTAGACTGTCATGCCAAGACAGTGACATTGGCCTCGCCAGAAGTACCTTGTTTGGAGTGGAGAGGGACTCCTAGTCATTCTTTCGGTAGAGTTATTTCATATATGAAGGCTCAGCATATGGTCGAGAAGGGTTGTTTGGCATATTTGGCCTATGTTCATGATTCTAGTGTTGAGGTTCCTTCTATGGAGTTTGTGCCCATGGTTAGTGAGTTTCCAGAGGTATTCCCTGCTGACCTGTCGGGTATGCCATCCGACATGGATATTGACTTTTGTATTGAGGTGGCTCCGGGCACTCAGCCCATTTCTACCCCGCCGTATCGTATGGCCCCGCCAGAGTTGAAGGATAAGTTGCAGGATTTGTTGGATAAAGGCTTCATCAAGCCTAGTGTTTCTCCTTGGGGTGCCCCAGTGTTGTTTGTCAAGAAGAAAGATGACTCGATGAGGATATGTTGTTGACTACCGGAAGTGAACAAGGTTACTGTTAAGAATAAGTATCCTTTGCCGTGGATTGATGATTTATTTTACCAGCTTCAGGGTGCTTCAGTGTTTTCCAAGATAGACTTGAGATCTGGTTACCATCAGCTGAGGATTAGGGCGTCTGATGTCCCTAAGATATCCTTTCGCGCTTGGTATGGTCATTATGAGTTCTTGGTGATGTAATTTGGGTTGAAAAATGCCCCCGCTACTTTTATGGAGTTGAGAACCGAGTGTTCAGGCCGTATTTGGATTCGTTTGTTATAGTCTTCATTGATGATATTTTGATTTACTCCTGTAGCCTAGAGGAGCATGAGCAGCACCTTCGAGTCATCCTCCAGACTCTGAAGGACAGTCATTTGTATGCCAAATTTTCCAAGTTTGAGTTCTGGTTGAATTCGGTTGCCTTTCTAGGCCATGTGGTATCATCAGAGTGTATTTAGGTGGATCCCAAGAAGATTTCAGTAGTCAGAGATTGGCCTAGGCCTACTTCAGCTACAGAGATTCGGAGTTTCTTGGGCTTAGAAGGCTATTATCGCCGGTTTGTGGAGGGATTTTGATCTATTGCAGCCCCGATGACCAAGTTGACCCAGAAGGATGCCCCGTTCAGGTGGTCAGATGAGTGTGAGGCGAGCTTTCAGAAGCTCAAGACAGCCTTGACCACGGCACCGGTGTTAGTTTTGCCCACAGGTTCAGGACCATATACCGTGTATTGTGATGCTTCACAGGTTGGACTTGGTGCAGTGTTGATGCAGGATGACAAGGTTATAGCTTATGCTTCACGTTAGTTGAAGGTTCATGAGAAGAACTATCTAGTTCATGATTTGGAGTTAGCAGCCATTGTTCATGCGTTGAAGATTTGGATGAATTATCTGTATGGGGTGCCATGTGAGGTGTTCACGGATCATAAGAGTTTGCAGTATTTGTTTAGGCAGAAGGAGTTGAATATGAGGCAGAAGAGATGGTTAGAGCTATTGAAGGACTATGACATTACCATCTTATATCATTCGGGGAAGGACAATGTAGTGGCCGATGCTTTGAGCCGGAAGTCAGCCAGTATGGGTAGTCTTGGTTATATATCGGTCGGGGGACGACCGCTTGCTTTAGATGTTCAGGCTTTGGCCAACCGGTTCATGGGATTGGAGGTTTCTGAGACTGGCAGTGTTTTGGCCCATATTGTGGCCCGTTCTTCATTATATGATCGTATCTGGGCCAGGCATTGTGATGATCATCATTTATGTGTTCTTAGAGATACGGTCCGGCACGGAGGTGCCAAGCAGGTCACAATTGATGATGAGGGAGTTTTGAGGATGCAGTGTCGTATTTGTGTACCTGATGTTGATGGCATTCGGGAGTTGATATTGTAGGAGGCCCATAGTTCCCGGTATTCCATTCATCCGGGCGCGCCGCAAAGATGTACCTGGACTTGCGGCATCATTATTGGTGGCGGAGGATGAGGAAGGATATTGTAGCATATGTAGCTCGGTGCTTGAACTGTTATCAGGTGAAGTACGAACACCAGAGACCCGGTGGTTTGATGCAGTAGATTGAGCTTCCCGAGTGGAAGTGGGAGCGTATCACCATGGATTTCGTAGTTGGACTCCCACGGAGTCAGAGGATGTTTGATGCGGTGTGGGTTATTTTGGACAGGCTAACCAAGTCAGCACACTTCATTCCTGTATCAGTTTCGTATTCTTCGGAGAAGTTGGCAAAGATCTACATCAGGGAGATTGTTCGCCTGAATGGTGTGCTTGTGTCCATTATTTTTGATCGAGGTACTCAGTTTACCTCCCATTTCTGGAGAGTATTTCAGCGTGAGTTGGGCACACGGGTTGATTTGAGCACATCATTTCATCCTCAGACGGACGGACAGTCCGAACGTACTATTCAGATTTTGGAGGATGTGTTGCGAGCATGTGTCTTTGATTTGGAGGGTCATGGGACCAGTTCTTGACTTTAGCTGAGTTTGACTACAACAACAGCTATCAGTCAAGCATTCAGATGGCTCCATATGAGGCATTGTATGGTAGGCGGTGTCGGTCGCCAGTTGGGTGGTTCGAGCCGGGAGAGGCTAGATTGTTGGGTTCAGAGTTAGTCCAGGATGCCTTGGATAAGAGTGAAGATTATTCAGGATAGACTTCGTACAGCCCAGTCCACGCAGAAGAGTTATGCAGATCGTAGAGTTCGTGATTTGGCATTTATGATTGGAGACCGGGTATTTCTTCGAGTGTCGCCCATGAAGGGCGTGATGAGGTTCAGAAATAAGGCAAGTTGAGCCCTAGGTACATTGGTCCATTTGAGATTCTGGACAAGGTGCGAGAGATGGCCTACAGACTTGCTTTGCCACCTAGTTTATCAGTCGTGCACCCGGTGTTTCATGTATCTATGATTCAGAGGTATATTTCCCTCTCATGTACTTGACTTCAGCGGTGTCCAGTTGGACAAGGATTTGACTTATGAGGAGGAGCTGGTAGCCATATTATCTTGGCAGGTTCGTCAGTTGAGATCGAAGAGTTATACTTCGGTTCGTGTTCAGTGGAAAAGTCAGCCTGTTGAGCCAGCTACCTGGGAGTCCGAGCCCGATATGCGGAGCCGATATCCCCATCTTTTCCCCGATTCAGGTACAATTCTATGTCCGTTCGAGGACGAATGATTGTTTTAGAGGTGGAGATTGTGATGACCCAAAAGTTCTTCTCGTGTAATTTTAGCTAAATTTGTGTTTTGAGGCCGTAAAAACCTCCTTATATCTCCCCTCGATTTGCGTGCACAGCCGGGCATATAGCCTCGAAGCTGTTATGTGAAAAACTGATAAAAAAGATATTTTTGTGTTGAAATTCGAATAAAGTTGGCTTTGATTAAAAATTTTGGTAAACGGACCCAGATCCGTGATTTGACGGTCCCGAAGGGTCCGTAGGAAAATATGGGACTTGGGCGTATGCCCGGAATCGAATTTTGAGGTCTTGAGTCCGAGAAATGAATTTTTAAAGAAAATTGTTTTCTAAAAAATATAAAGGTTTTTGAAAATGAGATTTGATGTGAAACCTGTGAAACCGGGCCCGTATTATGGTTCCGGAGCCCAGAACAGGTTCAATATGTGTTATCTGTGAAATTTTGTAAGAAACGGACTTAGTTTGACGTGATTCGGATCAAAAATGGAAAATTTAGAAGTTTTGGAAGCTTAAAGGAATTTCATTGATTTTGAGGTTTAATTCGAAGTTTATGATACTATTTTGTGTTTTTATTACACGAATAAGTCTGTAGGATGTTTTTGAGGTTGTGTGCATATTAGGTTTGGAGCCCCGAGGGCTCGGGTTTGTTTTGGATAAGTGTCAGGGTGATTTTTAGGCTTAAAAATCTGGTGTTCCACAGTTTTGTGGTGTAATGTACTATACGATCACATAAGGTCCCCCGCAATCGCATAACACAGGCTAGGAGGGGCGCTGGTCTTGCTCTACACGAACGCAAGTAGCTGGGTGCCAACGCGGAGCTTTAGGGTCCTTTCTCTACGCGAACGCACCCCATTTAGTCGCGATCACATAGGCTTAGTAAGGGGCTGGGGCTGGGTAGCTAATTACACAGTTGCAAATGCGACCTCTTAGTCGCGATCGCGGAGGGTAGTGTCCAGTGTGCTGTGAAATCGCAATAGCTCTGTCGCGATCACATAAACCATTTTCGCCCAGTTATTCTTTTTGGTAAAAAAACAGAACCCATTACGGGATTAGACCCAAATTTCATAATTTCTTCTTCTCCACTTCATCTTGGGTGATGTGTGCAAGAAATCTTCACCACAACTTCATAGGTATGTAAGCCTAGACTCATTTCCTTCAATATTTATCAACACTCATTAGATTTCTAGGCCTTAAACATAAGTTTAAGGGTAGAAAATTAAGGATTTGGGTAGAGTTAGGGCTTTTTGATTATTTGGAAATTTGACTTCGTTTTGGGGTCGAATTTCAAAACAAATTACATATTCGGGCTCGTGGGGGAGTGGGTGTGATCGGGTCTTGGTCCGAACCTCGTGTTTGGATCAAGGGGGCCCGAGGTCGATTTTTGGAATTTTGGGAAGAATGTTGGGATTCTATAATTAAGCTTGGGAATTTAATTGTTTAGCTTTTATTGATATTATTGAGTCGATTATGTATAGATACGAATTTTTCGGAGTCGGGTTCGAAAGGAAAAGCGGTGCTAGAGGCTTGATTTGAATTCTTGGAGTCGAGGTAAGTGTTTGGCCTAACTTTAGCTTGAGGGAATAGGTGTTGAGCCCTAATTGCTACGTGTTTATTCCATGTTCAATGTATAGGTGAGGTGACGAGTACCTATATGTTGTTGTCAAGCATGATCGTGAGTCAGAAATTGGTAATTATATGATATTTATTGGCCTTTACTATGTTTATGGGTTTAGTATCAATTTGATAGCTATTCATTTGGTGGAAATTCTTGGTTATGAGTATTGTTGAGTAGTTGATGGGTTGGGGAACTTTATGTTGGATTATATACATGTGTAGGATTGGTTATAGATGTGTCCCTTGCCGGGATGGTATTATTCTTGTTGATTATTCCGTGCATTTAAGGTTTCTTATTGTTGATTTCATGCCAACTGTTGTTTCATTTATTTATTTCACGAGGGGACATTCCGTGCCGAGTGTTTGTGAGGTTATGCACGAGGGGGCATTCCGTGCCGAATGTTTATTTATTCATTTTATTGCAGGAGGGTACATTCCGTGCCGAGTGTTTATTTATTTATTGCACGAGGGGACATTCCGTGCCGAGTGTTTGTGAGGTTATGCATGAGGGAACATTCTGTGCCGAGTGTTTATTTATTTATTGCACGAGGGGACATTCCGTGCCGAGTGTTTGCGAGGTTATGCAGGAGGGGACATTCTGTGCCGTTTTGTTTATTTATTGTTCAGAGTTGTTATATTCTTGCTGTTATTTATACATTCCAGTTGTTATCGTATTCTTTCATTTTAGTGAATTGTTGCCCCTTTTCCCCCAGCTTGTTAGCTCCATTTTTTGTGATTATCGGTTATTTCTTGTCAGTATTTCTTTATTACATTATTGAACTATACAGGTATTCATTATTTTCGTGCCCTAGCCTCGTCACTACTTCGCCGAGGTTAGGCTCGGCACTTACTCAGTACATGGGGTCGGTTGTACTGATGCTACACCTGCACTTCTTTATGTTGTGCAGATTACGGAGCCGGACCCAGTGGGCATTGATTGAGGGAGTATCCTTCAGTCCACCAGGCGACACTGAGGTAGTCCTGTAGGCGTCCGCAGGCCTTGGCATCACCTCCTATCTCTCTTCTTTTCATGTCTTTATGTATTTCCGAGAGAATAGCACTTGTTCATTAAGACCTTTATCTGTAGAAATCATAGACAGTCCGTGAAATTGTGACACCAGATGTTTGGGAGTTGTTATTAAGGATTTTTTTGTAATACTATTTAATTAAGTTGTTAGACTGCACTTCTTCCGCATTCGTATTTCTATTTGTTCTTGTATATCACTTTTTAAATGCTAAATAACAAAGGAATAAATTAGAATAACCAGTAATTTTGGCTTGTCTAGCGGGTTCAACGTTAGACGCCATCACGGCCTGATGGTGGGATTTCAGATCGTGACACATAGGGAGTCTTCTCTATGAGAGGTCTTGTCATGCACCTATTTATGATATAGCATGCAATATTTACAACTTCTGCTTAGAAGCTATGGTGTATTTTACCAGAAAGAAGCATAGTCCTAGCCGTATATTCAAGTGTCCTATTTTTTATTTCAACCACTCCATGTTGTTGTGGAGTTTTAGGAGTAGAAAAATTATGATCTACGCCATGCTCATCATAAAATTCAGCAAATTTAGCATTTTCAAATGCAGTGCCATGATCAGACCTAATTGATGCAAGTTGATTTCCTAATTGTTTCTGAGTTTTTCTAACAAAAGAAGTGAATTTGTTAAATGCTTCATCTTTAGATGTTAGAAACAAAGTACAGGTAAATCTAGAATAATCATCAACAAGACCCATCACTTATCTCTTACCACATCTGCTCAATGTTCTCATTGGACCACAAAGATCCATATGAACCAGTTCCATCATTCTGGTGGTACTTACCACTTTCTTTCTTTTAAAAGAGGATCTTACCTGCTTCCCCCTTGCACAAGACTTAAAAACTTTGTCCTCCTTGAACTTAATGTTAGGAAATCCTATCACTAAGTCCTTGGAGACTAATTTATTGAGTTGACTTAGACTTGCATGTACAGGTCTCTTATGCCAAAGGAGGGGATCATTGTCCAACACTTAAGCAGGTTAGTTCATTTTCTGAAAGTGTGGACAGATCTATAATGTATATATTGTTTACTCATTTTCCCTGCAAAACAATCTTGTCAGTGGTAAGAATTATCACAAAATATTTTGTAGAGGTGAATGCTACCAGGTTACCTCTATCACACAGTTGTGACACACTGATTAGGTTATATTTCAGGCCATCTATCAAGTAAAAATTCTCAATGGAATGAGTGTCATTCTTAACTACCTTACCAACCCCAATGATTTCACCTTTCTTTCCATTTCCAAAGGAAACATTTCCTCCTTCGAGGTCCTCAAGTGAAAGGAATTGGTCCTTGTTGCCAGTCATGTGCTTTGAGCAACCATTATCCATGTACCATATTTGGTCTCTCCCCTTCCTTTGAACCTACAAAATGAAATCAGGGGTTAGTCTTAGGAACCCAAACTATTTTGGGTCCCTTTCTATAATAAAAGGATGAATTAAATTCTTTTTAGCCTAACTTGGCAGCCAATTCTTCCTTTGAACAAAACTTTTGTTCTTTTGACTTGATTTTTCTTTTGCATTACATTCACTTTTATAGTGATCAATCTTACCACAATGGTTAGAAATTTTGTTCTCAGGAAGAGTGAGGTGATTGCTTTTAAGATCCCACTTAGGCAGCTGATTCCCAAAGCCAAGTCCTCTTCTATTGCTACTATGATGTTCCTGTAGCCATGTCAAAGCATCGGAGGATCTGTTCCATTTAGAAGTTTTTTCTAGTTCATGCTTGACCTTGCCTAGTTACTCCTTCAACACTCTTACCTATTCATCCTTCCTATACAACTCATCTTTTAGTTTACCTACATTTTCTTCTAAGGTGAGTTGAGAGCTGTCAACTGTCTTCTTACTGGTTCCTAGTTTCAGTTTTAAATTTTCAGATTTTAACTCTAGGATATTTGCTTCAAATGTATGAACCTGGTTCTTCAGAGAAGTATTTTCACTCGCAGCCTCACTGACTCTGAGTTCCAGGTTCTTACACGTTCGCTTTTAAAATTACACAATCCTTAGACAGTTGTTCCTTTTCCTTTTTTATTACCTCAAATTCATCAATAAAATCTAGCAGTAATTCAGAGAGTTTTTATTTAGATAATAACTTAATCTTGTCTTTGAGATGAATTATACTTACCTCAGATTCCTCATGAGATTCCTCATCTGATTCGCCAATTTCCATAAGTGCTTGTTCACATCCATCTTCATCATCTGATTCCTCATCTGAACTTTCTTCCCAAGAAGCAACCATAACCTTTGTTGATCCTTTGTTCTTCTTGGGATGAACATGTTCCTTCGTCTGGTTTCTTCGTTCAGATCTTTCCTTCCTCCATTCAATTTCCCATTGAGGATAGTTCTTGATGTGATGATCAGTCTTCCCACACTCGTAGCAGCCCTCATTTGTCATTTTTTCAGGTACCCTTGTCTTGTTGTAATTTCCACCTCTTGAGGAACCTTTTCCTCTCATTAGGTATTCTTGAAATCCCTGGTGAACATAGCCATTTCATCTTCCTCCAGATCAGCTCCTTCAATGATTCTGAGTGCCAGACTTCTTTCCTTCATGAGCGCATCCATCTTCATGGTCTGCCTTCTAAGTTCGTAGGCAGTGAGATTTCCAATCAGCCATCCAGTTTAAGAGTTGCAATGTTCTTAGATTCCTGAATAGTAGTGATCTTTCTTTCCCGAGAAACTGGCAGAACCCTTGTCAGAATCTTTTCAACTTTGTCTTCTTCAAGAAGAGTCCTTCCAAGAGACTTTAGTTCATTAGTCTGTGTGCTGAACCTTGTCTACATCTCTTGAATGGTACCTCCTTCCTTCATAGAAATTCTCATACTGAAAATATAGTAGAGTACCTCTGGACCTCTTTACTTGAGCCGTTCCTTCATGAGCCACTTGCAAAGTGTCCCAAATTTCTTTAGCAGTGGTACAACTTTGAATTATCATGTACTTGTCTGGACCAAGTCCACACACAAGACACTTCTTGGCCTTAGCATTCTTCTCCCACTTTCTCAAATCCTCAATAGAACAGTCAGCTCTTGTCTTTGGCACATCTACTCCTTCAACATTCTTCTTCATGGTGGCCAAAGGACCATCCGTAACAATGTCCCATAGCTCGTAGTCTTCTCCGATTATATTGTCTCGCATCCTGTTCTTCCACCAGGAGTAGTACTGGCCATTGAAGAGTGAAGGCCTAGCAGTTGATTGTCCTTCCCAGTTCCCAGGTGGTGCACTCATCTTGATCTCCTCCTAAGGTGTTAGCCTCTTCAAGGATAACTCGCTCTAATACCAATTGATGTTTTATACGTCAATACCACACAAGATGGGGGTGATTTGTGTGGTGTCTGATTTTTGCATGCACTTGTTATAGAAGGACCAAATTCTTCTGTGTTCCAACTCCTACTGTTTACGGAATAGTAAATACAGAAATTAAAGAACACATAGATTTTTACGTGAAAAACACCTGGCTCAAAAGATGAAAAAACCACGACCTACTTCCCAGTAGGATTTTCCCAAAACTCTTTACTAAATCAGTGAGCCAAAACAGCATTTACAAAAACTCTTTTTTAAACCTAGGATTACCTCTAATACCTTGTAGCAAACTAGCCTCTAGCTATTTGCGACAAACTCCAAGTTAGCTATAACTTGAACACATAGTACCTATTACAGACGCTTCTAGATAAAGCTGAAAAGGTACAAGTTAAAACCATCTACTACAAATAAACTAGACTAAAAGACAACATTTGGAACTGATTCTTTTAGCTGGTTCAAGTAGCTTCAGATTCGCACACTCAAATTTCACACGAACTACTTACAAAATTGCCTCACTAATTTTGCTCTCAATTCTTGCTTAGCTTTTGCTTTTGTGCGTGCCTGTACAATAAGAACAATCTGCAATATATATGATTAGTAGATAGGGAATTAACTAGAGTTCTAATGCTACTCTTCCTTGGTAGAAGAATTCTAGTTAATCTCAACTCCTTAAATCCTTCCTTATCTTAGATTATGTTCTTACTGAATAAGGAGTCCTTCTACTTTTTATTTTTACAATCTTTTTGATCAAGAGATATCTCTATTTTAGCAGATTTTGTTTATCTCCTGCATGTGCACCTCACCACGCCTTTGACTCTGCTTGTGTCTATGTATGCCAGTGATGGACCTGGTTCATTTTTGAGTTCCTTTGTCAATCTTCAAAACTACTCCATCTGGTTCACAATAAGTGACCAGTTTCCTTTTTCATTTTGGTCCAAATAAGTGTCCAGTTATGTAATCAAGAAAGAATTCAATTTGTTTTTACAAAATAACCCCTATATACATATCCCTAAAAAGTTTTCTTACTCCTCACATTTAATGTTTAATTAGGAATAGTTTAGTCATAGTAGGTATTTTTGTATAGAATTTAGTATTTTCTTAATGGGCGTGCTAAAAGCAAATTGGTCACTTACTGTGAACCGGAGGGAGTATTCAATTTCTTGGGCGAATGTCTTAAACCCTAATTTTCTAGACACTCATGAGTTTTTGTTTGCCACACATCTTCCCTACTCTTTCTTACAACAATCTATATTAGACACAGATTGCAAGATCATTTACATATGTAGGGAACCCAAATATACATTTGTTTCTCTATGGCATTTTACTAAAACAGTTAAGAAAAACATTGAAAAACTTAAGGATAGCCCTAGTACTCCACTCGAACAAGTATTCGAAAATTTTTGTGAAGGAAAATTGTGATGACCCAAAAGGTCATCCCGTATAATTTTAACTAAATCTGTGTTTTGAGGACATGAAAGCCTCCCTATATGTCACCTCTATTTGCGTGTGCAGCCCGGGCGTATAGCCGGGAAGCCGTTACATGAAAAATTGATAAAAATGATATTTTTGTGTTGAAATTTGAATAAAGTTGACTTTGGTCAACATTTTTGGTAAACAGACCCGGACCTGTGATTTGACGGTCCCGGAGGGTCCGTAGGAAAATATGGGACTTGGGCGTATGCCCGGAATCAAATTTCGAGGTGCCAAGTCCGAGAAATGAATTTTTGAAGAAAATTGTTTTCTGAAAAATATAAAGGTTTTGGAAAATGAGATTTGATGTGAAACCTGTGAAACCAGGCCCGTATTATGGTTTCGGAGCCCGGAACAGGTTCAATATTTCTTATATGTGTTATTTGTGAAATTTGGTGAGAAACGGACTTGGTTTGACGTGATTCGGATCGAAAAATGGAAAAATTAGAAGTTTTTGAAGTTTAAAGGAATTTCATTGATTTTGAGGCTTAATTTGATGTCTATGATGTTATTTAGGTGTTTTGATAACTTGAATAAGTCCGTAGGATGTTTATGAGGTCGTGTGTGTATTTGGTTTTGAGCCCCGAGGGCTCGGGTGAGTTTCCGGTAGGCGTCGGAGTGCATAAAGCCTTAGAAAATTTGGTATAATTTGCTGTCATCTGGTGTCCAGGGATTTACCCTATGAGAACGCACTCAAAGGGGTGCGAACGCACAGGGTTATAGATGTCTGGGGGTCAGGGTCAAATTTATTCTTTGCAAATGCATGAGATCCCATGCGAACGCACAGGGTAATCTTGAGAGGGGGTTGGGTATTGTTGTGCGAACGCACCCAACCAGGTGCGAACGCACCCAACCAGGTGCGAACGCATAGGGTTAGTAAGGGCTGGGGGCTGGGCAGCAAAACAGACTGTGCGAACGCACTAGTGTGTATGCAATCGCGTGGGGTAGTCTAGGTTGACCTGTGCAAACGCAGTCCTCATGCTGCAATCGCACTGCTTTAAATTGCCCAGTTATGTTTTTAAAACCAAAAACATAACCCATTACGGATAAACCCATTTTTTTCACAACTTCTTCTTCTCCACACCTCCTTGGGCGATCTTTGAAGAGAAACTTTACCATAGCTTCATAGGTAAGTGATCTTAACTTCATTTTCTTCTATTTTCATCAACATTTATTAGATTCTAGGCCTAAAGTCATGGAATTAAAGGTAGAAAATTGGGTTTTGGGTAGAGTTAGGGCTTATCGAAATTTTGGGAATTTGACCTCGTTTTGGGATCGGATTTCAAAACAAATTATATATTCGGACTTGTGGGGGAATGGGTGATCGGGTTTTGGTCCGAACCTCGTGTTTCGACCAAGTGGGCCCGGAGTCGAATTTTGGAATTTTTGGAAGAATGTTGGGACATCTATATTTTAGCATTGGAATTGAATTATTTAGAATTTATTGATATTATTGAGTCGATTATTTATAGATACGATTGTTTTGGAGTTGGGTTCAAAAGGAAAAGCGGTGGTAGAGGCTTGATTTGCATTCTTGGAGTCAAGGTAAGTGTTTGGCCTAATCTTAACTTGAGGGAATAGGTGTTGAGTCATATGTGCTACGTGTTGTCGCGCCCCCTTTTTCATCGCGGAGATCGGGTTCATGACATTGGTTGGGACGACTTGTTCCTTTTGGGAAAGGGGTTTTCATATTTTGAAGATTTGCCACCTAACGATTTTAACGGTGTGTTAGGGCACCTAAGGGGTTCAATTACAACTACGTTGCTAACCAGAGACTTGGGTAAGGGCTTAAAATTATCCTAAGGGAATGTGTTAGGCACCCCTCAGGATCGACAAGTGTGGTTTGCGGTCAAATGGTTTCGTGAATTTGTACAAATAGAAAATAACAAGTAAAGTCTCAAACAAGAGGGGATTTAAGTCTTAAGCATGCAGATGTTTGAATAATAAAGGAGATTTAGACTTTGAAAAGGATTACGAGCTAAGAATATAAGAGGTGTCCTAGGTTTATAATTATATGGATCACATAAATGCAATACCCGGTAATCACTCCTCGAAGAGGGGATACACGTGGTATTAGCGCACCGGTCATCATATCCATATTCTAACCTTCCCACCTCGTAAAGGTTATTAAAGCGTGTGTTGGTCACGGATTCTATTGCGTGCTATTACCCGTCCCATCCTATCAGTCTTGGAGGAGTTAGGACTACTATCCTAAAAGGTAGGTACTGGGCAGACCCTCAGGTTTGAAGGGGTAAGATTCTAAGGCGACAAGAAAGGAACATATAGGACTGTAGTCAGTGCGAAACACATAGTAGCATATAGGAAGCTCAGATTTATCCTCCGCAGATAATGCATATAATTAGCACGACTCAAACACATATAAGGGCAGTATTGTTAATTAAGATCCTAAGGCATGGTATGTAGGTGAATTCAGAGGATAAACAGACAGGCAGACTTGTTTTATAACTCAAGGAAAACATGCTCTTAATTAGTTTGCCTACTGATTTTTAAAGAAAGACCTATTAGTGTTAAGCAGCACACACAAGAAAGACAAATTTCTAATTTTGAAAAAAAATTAGTTACCTAGGTCTTGCCTAGGCGAGGGCCGCATATATTAACATGATTATTAAAGGAACTGTTGCAAATTATTACTTAAACATGATGTTCTAGTTTGTTCAGAACACAGAAGCATTACCAGTTCTTTTTAGAGAAAACTGAGTGGGGTTGTTATACCTTTTATACAGCAGTAATTAGACTAAATGTAGTTGAGCGATTAAGGCCCTATAACATGATATCTAATGCACAGATAGAGATGCAGAATGGTGCGTATGAAGAATTCCTAAGCATGATTTCTAAATGCTCGATATAATCATGGTTTCAGAAGATGCTAAAAATGATAATTTATTTTAATGTTGTTTAGCCTAAGACAAGATTTCTAGGCGTACATGGCAGTTTGGAACATGACAGTAAAAAATACCATTTATTAGCAGGGTTTTTCTAAGTAAAAGTGAACATGCTGAAACAGTAGGCATGAGACCTAATAAACATGATTTCAATGCATGAATTTTAACACATGAGCCTAAACATGATCTCTATTGCACAGATATGAGATAAAATCAGACATCATAGTTTGCATGAATTTTAACACAAGGGCCTAAACATGATCTCTATTGCACAGATAGGAAATAAAGTCTAATAGCATGATTTCTATCCCTTTGATAACTAATGCATGTGTAGCTACCCCTCCCTTTTCACTATCCATCCCCTGAGTTGCTTACAGATTATTACAGGCCAGTGAATTATGAATTACACAACCAAAGGAAAATAAGAAGTTACTTCTATAGGGAGCCTTCAATTAGGACCAGATCCTCCAAACCTGACTGCATTATGGTATTGCATAGCCTTTTCATAATCCGGATGTGTCAAAGTTCCCTAAGGACCTTAAGGGCTCCCGGGCAGTGCTTGATCACGCTCAACTATGTCTTATAAAAAGACTAAACGGGCGCTGCAAATATAATCT
>ML325410.1:0-33689 GCA_005239505.1 Nicotiana paniculata | reverse complement strand
CCGTGTACGCACTCGTCACCTCGCGTACACGGCGTCCACATAACAAAATCAGTATAAAAATGACTAAGGGAAGATCCCCAACACAGAATTAGGCAAGCCACTTACCTGGACTGCGCTAATCAACTCAATACCAAGCTCTTGCCACGAGTATCTGACTCCGGGTGGCCTAAATCTATTCAAATCGATTGCATGGTGTATGGAAAACTCTTCAAGAATCTATCAAATCAATCCAAAAGTCTTAAAGAATCGCCCTTCCCGAGCTCTCAAGTTCGAAAATATGGAAAATAGCATAAACCTTCGGATTTGGGGTTTTAATATTCTGCAGGCATTTACCTTATGCGATCGTGTCCAATGAGTCGCGATCGCGGAGAGTAATGAAACACGCGCCTGAAATTCCTTCATCGCGATCGCGATTAAAGGTTTGCGATCGCAGACCTTCTTACCCTATAGCAATGCGATCGCAGTGGAGGCCACGCCACCGCATAGAGCAACCACTACACCACCCTCAGCCTTAGGATACCTTACGCGATCGCGATCCTGGGAGTGCGATCGCGGAGACTAACTGACCAGAATAATGCTATCGCGACTGGACTTGTGCGATCACGAAGCACAATCTCTGGCCACCTCAACCTATCACTACGCGATCGCGGACTTATTCACCCGATCACAGAGAACACTCTACTGCTGCTTTAAAACCAACAAAACCAGCAAAGGCTTAGACCAAAGACATGCATGTTTGAGCACCCGAAAGACACCTGAGGCTCCGGGGACCTCAACCAAACCTACCTACCAACCCTAATACCTCATTCAAACTTGTTCGAGCCTTAAAAACACATCTCATAACATCCAAATCATCAATTATGCATAGATTCAAGCCTAAGAACTTAGGAAATTTCTAGAATGCACATTCGACGCCGAAGCACGTCTAAACTCATCCGAATGACCTCAAATTTTGCACACAGGTCATAAACGACATTACGAACCTGCTGTGACTTTTGGAAGACCGTTCCGAGTACGATATCCAAATCTCACCTCGAAAACACATCCCGAGCACGCCCCTAACACTGAAATCCCCCAACGGAGCTAACGAAGTCAACATAATCCCATTCCGGATCCGTCTTCACACAGCTCTAGCTACGACCGGATTTCTAAAGCTAAATTCCACATTTATTGAATATGAGTCCAAAATCATCCCGGATTTCAACACACAACGCTTCGACAAGTTCCAATAACATAAATAGACATGGGAGAAGCAGTAAATAGGGGACCAGGGCGTAAATTCTTAAAATGACCGGTCGGGTCGTTACATCCTCCCCCTCTTAAGAAAATTATTCATCCTCGAAAAAGCATAGAAACATACCTGAAGCTGGGAAAAGATGAAGGTACTGATCCTGCATATCCTATTCGGTCTCCCAAGTCGCCTACTCGACTGGCTGACCCCTCCACTGAACCTTTACTGATGCAATATCATTTGGCCTGAGCTTTCTGGCCTGCCTGTCTAATATAGCCACACGCTCCTCCAAATATGATAGATTCTTGTCCAATTGTACTGAGATGACATCCAAGACATGAGTCGGGTCACTGTGATACTTCCGTAGCATGGAGACGTGGAACACCGGATGCACCCCTGCTAGGTTCGGAGGTAGGGCTAGCTCATAAGCAACCTCCCCAACACGTCGCAACACCTCAGAAGGGAAAAATCTCGGACTCAGTTTGCCTTTCTTCCCGAATCTCATGACGGCCTTCATAGGAGATACCCGAAGTAAAACCCGATCACCAGCCATAAATGCCAAGTCACAAACCTTCCTATCCGCATAGCTCTTCTGCCTGGACTGAGTTGTGCAAAGTCTCTCTTGAATAACCTTCACCTTTTCCAAGGCATCCTGAACCAATTTTGTACCCAACAATCGGACCTCGCCCGACTCAAACCATCCCACGAGAGACCTGCACCGCCTACCATACAAAGCCTCATACGGCACCGTCTGAATGCTGGACTGGTAGCTGTTGTTTTAAGCAAACTCTGCAAGAGGAAAGTATCGATCCCATGACCCTCCAAAATCCATCACACAGGCACGGAGCATATCCTCAAGTATCTGAATCGTGCGTTCGGACTGCCCGTCCGTGTGAGGGTGAAAAGTTGTGCTCAACTCTACCCTAGTGCCAAACTCTTGCTGAACGACTCTCTAGAACTGTGAAGTGAACTGCGTACCTCTGTCTGAAATGATAGATACTGGAATACCTTGGAGGCGAACAATCTCTCTGATATAAATCTAAGCCAACCTCTCTGATGGTATGTAGTCAATACTAGAAGGAAATGGGCTGATTTGGTCAGACGATCCACAATCACCCAAATAACATCATGCTTCCTCAAAGTTGAGGAAACCAAACCACAAAGTCCATGGTGATCCGCTCCCACTTCCACTGTGGAAGCTCAATCTGCTGAAGTAACCCTCCCAGTCTCTGATGCTCACATTTGACTTGCTGACAGTTGAGACACTTGGTTACAGACTTTGCTATATCCTTCTTCATCCTTCTCCACCAATTGTGCTGTCTCAGATCCTAGTACATCTTCGCGGTACCTTGATGGATGGAATACCGCAAACTATGGGCCTCCTTAAGAATCAACTCCCGAAGCCCATCCACGTTGGGCACACAGATACGGCCCTGCATCCTCATCACCCCATCATCTCTTATAGTCACATCTCTCGCATCACCCCGCTGGACTCTATCCTGAAGAACTAAAAGGTGGGGATCATCATACTGCGGCTCTCTGATGCGGTCATTAAGGGAAGATCGAGCAACCACACCAGCTAATACCCGTCAAGGCTCAGAAAGATCCAATCTCACAAACTGACTGGCTAAGGACTGAACATCTAAGGCTAGAGGCCTCTCAGCTGCATGAAGGTATGCCAAACTCCCCAAACTCTCCGCCCGGCGACTCAACGCGTCGGCCACCACATTGGCCTTCCTCGGGTGGTATAATATGGTGATGTCATAGTCCTTTAGCAACTCCAACCACCTGCACTGGCGCAAATTTAGATCCTTCTGCCTGAATATATGTTTCAAACTCTGGTGATCCGTGAATATCTCACAGGGAACACCATATAAATAATGACGCCATATCTTCAGGGCGTGAACAATCGCTACTAACTCGAGATCATGAACATGGTAGTTTTTCTCATGGACCTTCTACTACCTGGACGCGTAGGAAATCACCCTACTATCCTACATCAACACCGCTCCTAAACCAATCCTCAAAGCATCACAATAAACTGTATAGGATCCGGAACTGGTAGGCAAAACCAACACAGGAGCTGTAGTCAGGGCTGTCTTGAGCTTCTGAAAGCTCTCCTCAAACTCGTCAGTCCAAATAAAAGATGCACCCTTCTGGGTCAGTCAGTTCATAGGCACTGAAATGGATGAAAATCCCTCCACAAAACGTCGATAATACCCAGTCAACCCGAGGAAGCTGCGGATCTCAGTAGCTGAGGACGGTCTGGGCCAACTCTGAACCGCCTCCAACTTCTTCGGATCTACCTTCATCCCATCCGAAGACACCACGTGGCCTGGGAATTCCATAGAATCAAGCCAAAATTCACACTTAGAAAACTTGGCATACAACTTCTTCTCCCTCAATGCCTAAAGCACAATCATCAAGTGCTGCTCATGATCCTCTTGGGACCTAGAATATACCAGAATGTCATCAATGAACAAAATTACGAAAGCATCAAGATAAGGCCGAAATATGTTGTGCATCAGGTGCATGAAGGATGCTGGGGCATCGGTCAGCCCAAATGACATAACAAGGAACTCATAGTGGCCGTATCTGGTCCTGAAGGCAGTCTTCGGGATATCCGGTTCCCGAATCTTCAACTGATGATAACCAAAACGTAGATAAATCTTGGATAACACCCTAGCACCCTGTAACTGGTCAAATAGATCATCAATTTGAGGAAATGGGTACCCGTTCTTCACTGTCACCTTATTCAGCTGCCGGTAGTCAATACACATACACATCGAGCCATATTTTTTCTTCACAAATCAACTGGAGCGCCCCAAGGTGATACACTGGGCATGATGAATCCCTTCTCAAGAAACTCCTGTAACTGCTCCTTCAACTCCTTCAACTCAGGAGGAGCCATTCGATAAAGAGGAATGGAAATGGGTTGAGTGCCCGACAACAAGTCAATGCCGAAATAATGTCTCTATCGGGTGGCATACCCGGAAGATCAATTGGAAATATATCAGAATAGTCTTTGGCAATGGGAGCTGATTCAACTGTAGGGGTCTCAGTACTAACATCTCCCACATAAGCCAAATATGCATTACACCCCTTCCCAACCATCCGCTGAGCCTTAAGAAAAAAAATGACTCAGCGGGGAGTATACTCCAAGGAACCTCTCCACTCTAACCTCGGAGATCCTGGAATAGCTATCGTCACGGTCTTGGCATGACAATCAAGAATAGCATAATAGGGAGACAGCCATTCCATACCCAATATAACATCGAAATCTACCATGTTGAATAGTAGCAAATCAACTCTGGTCTCAAAACCACTGATAGTAATCAAACATGACCGATATACGCGGTCCACAACAAGAGAATCTCCCACCGGAGTAAAAACATAAACAAGGGAACTCAAAGAGTCCTGGGTTATCCCCAGATGTGAAGCACAATAGGAAGAGACATATGAATATGTAGATCCTGGGTCAAATAATACCGATGCATCCCTATGACAAATGGGAACAATACCTGTAATGGCTGAATCTGAAGCAATGGCATCGGACCGGGCCGGAAGAGCATAGTAGCTGGCCTGGCCTCCCCCTCTAGGGCGACCTTGACCTCCCCGACCTCCACCTCGAGCTTCTTGAGGTGGTGGGGTAGCAGTTAGGTCTGGAAGAATAGCTGGAGGACCTGGTGGAAGACGTTGAGCCTGATGAATTTGAGGGGGTGCACCCTGAGGTCTGAGGTGGTGTACCCCTCCTCGTTCTAGGCCAATCTCTGATCATATGATGAGGGTCTCCACACTCAAAGCAACCCCTCGGAGGATGTGGCGGCCACTGCTGACTCTGAACTGGCTTGCTAGGCTGGCCACTGATAGCACCTCGAGTAGGAGGCAGCTGAGATCCTAGGGGTGCGTAATAAGGCTCCTGAGGTCTAGAAGGAGCTGGAATACCACTGGATGCTGGGAGAGTTGAATGAACAGGGTGACTCACAAAACCCCTACCATAGCGTGCTGCTGGTGCATGAGCTCTTGAAAAATGACCAGTCTCTCGAGACCTCTTGGCCTCTCTCTCCTCCCTGTCACGGGCTAATATAGTCTCAATCCTCCGAGCATTACTCATGGCCTTCTGGTAAGTAATATCGGTCTCCAGCTCTCTATCCATGCTGGTCCAAATAATGGGGTGGAGTCCCTCAATATATCGCTGAACCCTCTGTCTGACAGTGACAACCAAAGTTGGTGCATGGCGAGCCAAATTGCTGAAATGGAATGCATACCCTGACACAGTCATGGCACCCTGGCGTATCTGCTCAAACTCCACACGCCAAATATATTCCTATGAAGGCATAGGAATACACTCTTGGACCTGCCCAATATGAACTCTCTGCTCAGGAGTACGAGCCGGGGGAGTCTGTGTCCCTCCTCCGGCCTGGGATGTAGTTGGAGCTATCAGGAGTAGACCCGCCTAAGACATAGTACTGAAGGCACTCAAGAATTAGGCAAATGTCTCCTGGAGGTCTTGAGTAACAGTAGGGACCTCTTGTGCCCCTCCAACTGTAGCTGCTGGGGGCTCCTCTGCCTCTGCTCTAGCCGGTGCTCGGGCTGCACCGTGTGCTCGTCCCCTGCCCCGATCCGTGCCTCTGGTGGCTCTGACTGGGGGCTCGGGTGCCTGGTCATCAGTACGTCCGGTACGGGGGCGAACCATCTCCAAGCAAGAATAGAATAGAGTTTATGAATTTGATGTCAGTAACTAGCACGATAAGGAATTCCAAAGGATTTGATTGTTATTAACAGTTACATAGCCTCTCGAAGATAGATACGGACGTCTTCGCACCGTTCCGCGGGACTCTAATAACCCGGCTTATGACTTGTGACTCCTATGAACCTAGACGCTCTAATACCAACTTGTCACGACCCAATTTACCCTCCGAAAGGTATCGTGACGACACCTAGTCTCTATGACTAGGTAAGCCTAAAATTTGCTGAAATGATAGAATCAATAAAATAAAGATAGAAAAGATATCATGAAGATGTAATGTAGCTACTCAGCATATACATTTATACTTCCCAAAACCCGGAATGTCGCCATAGTCACAAGAACTTTACTAAATGTAGCTTTATACAATGAAACATCGTAAAAATTATACAAGTCTTTTATGCCTATAATAGAGCAGAAGGGAACTCGTGGGATTTCTCGGACGCGGCAGAACTACCTCGCGGTCTCCTGGATGCTGGTAGAAGATTCCTAACCACGAAGCTGGGTGATGGTACCTGGATCTGCACATAGGGAAAACATGCGAAGGAAAGGGAGTGAGTGCTCCACATTCCGTACTCCGTAAGTGCCAAGCCTAACCCCAGTCAAGTAGTGACGAGGTCAGGTTGAGGCCCTACTAAGTTTGTAAGAACAAGTCAATATAAAATTTTAAAGCCGTGAAATACAGATAAGCAATGTAAGAGATTAACAAAGATGGAAAGGTTTAATAACAGAAAGAGAGCCCTCGCCTCAGCGCAACATATATCTCAACAGTAAATGTGCAATGCAGTACACGGGGAAAGCTCCCGGATCTCGGTCCGTAGTCCAATTTAAATATGCTATGCAGTACAGTGGGAAGGCTCCCGGATCTCTGTTTGTAGTCAAATTTAAATATGCATTTCAATACTGGGGGAAAGCTCCCGTATCTCGGTCCATAGTCCCAATTTAAATATGAAATTTAGTACATGGGGAAAGCTCCCGGATCTCGGTCCGTAGTCCCAATTTAAATATGCAAAATAGAAGTATGTCAATTATGGCTTAAGTAAACAATCCAGGAAAAACAACAGGTAAGGATAGAGTAAAACTACCTAAGCATGATGTGACTAGTAGCAAATAAGGAGAATTCAAGTTATAACAGGTAGGCATGCTTACACTTAGGCTATCTACTCAATTAAGATAGGAAACAATAATATATGAATGAAAATGAGCGTTTTCATGGGAGAAAGATAGCATTTTAGCAACAATGACCCATGTATGCACTCATCACCTTGCGTACACGGCGTCCACATAACAAAATCAGTATAAAAATGCCTAAGGGCAGAACCCCAACACAGAATTAGGCAAGCCACTTACCTGGTCTGCGCTAATCATTTTAATACCAAGCTCTTGCCACGAGTATCTGACTCCGAGTGGCCCAAATCTATTCAAATCGATTGCATGGTGTAAATATAACTTCAAGGGAACAAATAGCTAATTATTTATAAGCTAATATGCGAATTTAGGAAATTCACCCAAAAAGTCCCCCCGGGCCCACATCTCGAAATAGGGTAAAATTTATATTTTCCGGACACCCATTCACTCACGAGTTTAACCATATAATAATCTCTCAAATCGGAGGTCAATAACCCAATCAAAACTCAATAATTCGGTCTATGAAGTTCATCCTATTTTTCCCATAATTTTCGAAATTAAAGGTTAGATTTAAGATTGGAATCATGGAAATTGATCTATAACGGATAAAAATCACTTACCCATGTTACCCAGGTGCAAAAGTCTTCAAGAATCGCCCTTCCCGAGCTCTCATGTTCGAAAATATGGAAAATAGCATAAACCCTCGGATTTGGGGTTTTAATATTCTGCCCAGGCAATTGCCTTATGCGATCGCGTACAATTAGTCGCGATCGTGGAGAGTAATGAAACAAGCGCCTAAAATTCCTTCATCGCGATCACGATTAAAGGTCTGTGATCGTGGACCTTCTGACCCTACAGCAATGCGATCGCGGTGGAGGCCACGCGACCGCATAGAGCAAACAGTGCACCTCCCTCAGCCTTAGGATACCTTACGCGATCGCGATCCTAGGCGTGCGAACACGGAGACTAACTGACCAGAACAATGCTATCGCGGATGGACTTGTGCGATCGCGAAGCACTATTTCAGACCACCTAAACCTAAAACTACGCAATTGCGGACATATTCACGTGATACAGAGAACACTCAACTGCTGTTGTAAAACCAGCAAAGGCTTAGGCCAAAAACAAGCCCGTTTGGGCGCCCGAAAGACACCTGAGGCCCCTGGGACGTCAACCAAACCTACCAACCAATCCTAATACTTCATTCAAACTTGGTTGAGCCTTAAAAACACATCTCATAACATCAAAATCATCAATTATGCATATATTCAAGCCTAAGAACTTAGGAAATTTCTAGAATTCACATCCGACACCGAAGCACATCTAAACTGATCCGAATGACCTCAAATTTTGCAAACAAGTCACAAACGACATTACGGACCTGCTGTCGCTTTCCGAAGTCCGTTCCGAGTCAGATATCCAAATCTCACCTATCGGCCGAAATTCTAACTTTCGCCAATTCAATCCTAAATCCACAACGTCCTCGAAAACACATTCCGAGCATGCCTCTAACCCGAAAATCACCCAACGGAGCTAACGAAGTCGATGGAATTCCATTATGGATCCTTCTTCACATAACTCTAGCTACGGCCATATTTGTAAAGCTAAATTCCACATTTATGGACATGAGTCCAAAATGACCCCGGATTCCAACACTCAACGCTCCGACAAGTTCCAATAACATAAATAGACATGTGAGAAGCAGTAAATAGGGAATCGGAGCGCAAATTCTTAAAATGACTGGCCAGGTCGTTACAACAGATGAGGCTTGGAATAGGCGACTGAGTTATTTTATTTATTTATTGTTGCAGTTATATTTTCTTTTTTGTGTAGGATTGTTTTATTACTTTATTATTTACATATATCGTCACAGGTTAAGTTATAATTGCCCCACCTTAGCCTCGTCAGTACTTCGTCCTGGTTAGGCTCGGCACTTACACCGTACATGGGGTCGGTTGTACTGATACTACACTATGCACTCTTTTGGACAGATCCAGGTACTAGCTAGCAGTAGAGATTTTTAGTAGCCACTATTCATTATCCGGAGACACGAGGTATATCTGTCGTCATTCGCAGATCCCGAGAGTCTTCTCTTAGTTCGTAGAGATTGTTTTATATTTCCTCGAAACAACTATATTATTTCTTTCATCCAATTGATTGTAGTATTCCTTAGTAGTTCGTGAATTGTGACACCAGACCCTGGGGTAGTCTTAGATTTATTTATATAATTAGTTCGTGGCTCGATCTATTTATTTTGTTATTATTTTGTATTTGGAGTTATTCTTTGGAAACCATTAGATTAAGTTTACTTTAAATTTATTTTATTATGTTTAAATGGATAATCAAAGGAAAATAGCTAATCGAATTCTAACATTGGCTTGCCTAGCAGGTGTGGTGTTACGCGCCATCATGATCCGTAAGGTTGGGAATTTGGGTCGTGACATCATTAATCTTATACTCGTATTGCATAAAATTTTGCAAAGTATACCCGCTCGGATTTAAAGTAGTTCAATCCTTTTAATGCAACTTCATAAATGAAATCTAAAGTTTTTCTATCTTTCAAACGTAACCTCAGAACATCGAATCTGAAGTAGTTCAATCTCTTCAATGCAACTTCAGAAATCAAATATGAAATTCTTCTATCTTTCGAATGCAACTTCAGAAATTCAAATTTTAAGTAGTCTAATCAATTGCATGCAATTTCATATTTCGAATCTTAAAATCTGAAAGATAAACATGTTTTCCAAATTTCAACAACCCAATACTCGATTGAACGAGCGAACCTACTCCAAATGAGCTCAAACTTGAAACATAACTGTCAAATATCATAAAGAACAAATAAGAATCGTCAAATTATCAAACAACAACAAATTTAACTAACTCATTTGCAACTAAGAAAAAGAAGAAGAAACTTTATGCAAAAAGAAAGAGAAAATAACCGTAAAGAAGAAGAGAAAAGTACATGTATGTGAAGCCATTCAAAAAATTTATCGGTTAAATATTTTTGAAAAAATTAATACTAATTCAATGGATGGCGCAAAATTGGGTGCCACATGAAAATTTACAAATTGAAGGGTAGATGATGGGCAGTGGTGTAGGATCTTTTGCGTGAGCTCGGGCTTTTAGCCGCTGTTTTTGGGTTGGCCTAACATGTCGTATAACTTTGAGCTTTTCTTTCATTCACAATGTTCATTTCCCATTTGATTGATTTTGTTCTTTAGATACTAGAACACCTATAAATTACCGGCTATTTGTAAAAAGATCCCAATATACTCCATAGTCCTTAAAACTTCAAAAGCAAACTTATAAAAAAAACCAATTACTATTAAGGAAGAAACTTTTTTTGTTTCAAGTAAAGACATCTATTATGCTAAACTAATTAGTCGAATAGTTGACGAATCTAAGAAAGCGAATTTTTTAGTAAAAAATAAAATAAAATATTTACTCTAAAGTAATTAGCTAAATAGTCCTATATTTTCTATAGTATTTAGTATGATTTACACTGAATTAATGTCACGACCCCAAAATACCCAGTCATGATGGCGCCTATCGTGAAATCAGGCAAGCCACACATTTCATCTGTTAACAGTTATTTTAAGAAAATCCACTATATTTGCAGCAAGAGTCTCATATTTATAATGCATTTAGGAATTTAATCATCATTAAAAACATAAGTAAGAGAAAACCCGAACCCAAATCTAGTGTGGCCGAGTCATGAGCTACTACATCGACTATCAAAATACAGTGCCGACATAAAGTTGTCTGAAATAAATAAATATGATAGGTAGATAGAGAAGAAGTTAATCGAGGCTGCGATCGCCAGCTGCTACCTCGATGCCTCCAAAGGAACTCTGACAGCCGCTCCACAACCACTACCGAGTCCTGATGTACCTGAATTTGCACACAAGGTGCAGGGGGTAACGTGAGTACACCAACTCAAAAATAACGAACCCAAACTATGGGCTGAGAGGTAGTGGCGGACTAAACCTTAGCAATTAAATAAGACAATATACATAAATTAGACATGCTAACAATTTATCAGAGAATGAAAACAGAAGGTGTCAGATATGTCCAGCGTCCCATGTATGAATCAATATACTCTACATGCCAATGTATGAACAATGTAGAAATGCACGTAGTGCTTACAACTCTCACATAGCAGTCCACTCAGTACTGTAATCGGCTCTCAAGCCTAGGGAAAATCCATCCCGGAATATACATAACACCGGTGACCATAGTCACTCAGTACTGAGGTAAAAGGCCAATCCAGCCCCACGGAGAAGATCCATCTCCGGAATACAACACTTGGACAAGATCCGTGTCCAGGGACGATCCATCCCTCACATACAATCAACTTCAGACAAGATCCATGTCCAGGGAAGATCCATCCCTCAAATATCAATGCACTCACTGGGGGTGTAAAGACTCCGGAGGGGCTCCCATTAGCCCAAGCGCTATAACAAGCCAACGAAGGCATAATCAGAATATTGATGCGGTGTGCAGTCCGATCACATAACTGTCTCTCAATAACAGGCTCTCAACCTTACTCAATCATTACTCTTCAGTCTCGCTCACATGGGCTCACAGATGCATGAACTAGCCCGAATCAATGATAATGTACAAGATAACATTTACCGAGATTGAGACATGATATGACATGCTATGACAGGACTGAGTACATAAAGTCAATAAAAACACACAAGGAGACAACAATACAGGACCACTCGGGTCTCAGCATTTTCGATGTGAAGCCTTAATATCGTACTTAGCCTGATTTCTAGCATGTTCGCATTAATCACATCAATAGATTGGTGGATATCAATCCGTATTAGCTACTAGACGATGCCATGGGATGAGCCAGGCCATAAATCACTCGGTGCATGCCCGCACGCCCTTCACTTGGCATGTGCGACACCTTAATTATAATCATATAGCATATAGTTCGGGGTTTCGAACCCTCAGAACCAAGTTTGAAAACGTTACTTACCTCAAACCGGCAAAAATCCTAGCCCACAATGCCTTTGCCTCTAGACTCGGCCTCCGATTGCTCCAAATCAGGCCAAAACCAGTTTAATATTATCAATATATGCTAGGGAGATGAAACCCATTCGAAAATTATCAAAATTAAGCACAAATCCCGAAATTAACCAAACTCGACCCCTGGGCCTACGTCTCGGAATTCGATAAAAGTCACAAAACTAGAATCTTTATTCCCCCACGAGTCTACCTATATCAAATTTATCAAAATCTGACCTCAATTGCCCATTCAAATCCCTAAAAGAATTCCAAAACTTTTCTCCCATTTCCCCCCAATTTCCACTCTAATTTCTCAAATTAAATGATGAAAATCAAGACTAAATCATGGAATTAACCCAAACGTGAGTGAAGAATGCTTACCCCAAGTACTCCACTGAAAATCTCCTCAAACTTCATCTTCTCCCGAGCTCTCTAATGGGTTTTTGAAAATATGGACTAAACCCTCATTTTTGGATATAAAACTTTCTGCCCAAGAGCATTACTCATTGCGATCGCAGAAATAGGCACGCGATCACGAAGAATAAAAATGACTCTTCCGAAATTACCCTTACGCGATCGCGTTGCTCACTCACTTACACGAATGCGGAACTAACCTCGCGAATGGGAAAAGGCAACCATCCTGCCTCAGCTCAGACCCAACACTACGCGATCGCATGCTACCCTACACGAACGCGATGCTCCACTTGCCTCACCCTATGCGAAGGCAGACACATGTTCGCAAACGCGAAGAAGAAACAAACAGCCTCAAACCTTCCCTTACGCGATCGCATCCTTCATTCTGCGATCGCGATGAAGGGCAAAGACACCAGATACAGAAACACACCAGCACTGAAATCATGGAGAAAAATCATGTATCAAACACCTATTTCACACAAAGGTATACATGTGAAATATGATACATATTTGATACAAAAATAATACACATTGTGATACACATATCATTTTTTTTATGTTCAGTTTTTACTTCGAATATTCAATTCAAACTATGACGACCGGACTGGTCGTTTTGTGTTCTAGAACCCCGTGCCCCTAAATGAGACTTCAGGTGGTTGCTTTTACTGATTTATATCTTGCGGGGACGGGTAGTTCGAGGTTTGTAGGAGTTTGGGGTGGTATAGGAACATTTAGTTCCTTAAGGTCGGCCTTAAAGGCCAAGTTTGACTCCGGTCAACATTTTTAGTAAAGACATCGAAATCAAGATTTGAAAGCTCCAGTAGGTTCGTATGATGATTTCAGACTTGGGAGTATGTCCGAAATGGGTTTTGGATGACTGGGAGCGTTTCGGCGCCAAATAGTGAAAAATTATTCCTTAAGTTCAAAAATTGAGTTTGGAACGTGTTTTTGTGTTATCGAGGTCCGAACAGAATTTCGAGACCGGGAATAGTTCCATCATGTCATTTATGACTTGCTTACAGAATTCGGTGTCATTCCGAGTAGTATAGGTATGTTTCAGCATGTTGAAAGCGAATTCAAGAACTTAAAGTTCTTAAGTTGGATTTAGTTGGTTTTGGGGTATGATTCTTGGATTTAGTGTTGTTTCGGACGTTCCGAAGGCTCGAGCGAGTCCGTATTATGATTTTGAACTTGTTGGTATATTTGGACGGGGCCTCGAATGGGCCCGGACGCCATTCGTACATCGCACGAGGCAACCCAAGCTCTAAAAGAGGTGCTGGTGCATCAGATCTGGTGCAACCGCACGTGAGAAGGATCAGCCGCAGGTGCGAGACCGCGGGAGCGGTCGAATCCTCGCAGGTGCGGCCTTAGAGGGGCTGCCCAATTTCCATAGGAGTGGGCATTTCCCCTAGAAGCGGAGCCGCAGGTGCGGGCTCCGTTCCACATGTGCGACCCCTGACCTTCTTCTCCTCTTCCGCAGGTGCGAGCACTGACTCGCAGATGCGAGACCGCAAGTGCGGTCCTCGAGCCGCAGGTGCAAAAGTCCTGGAGGCAGTGAGGTTGTTTTAAATGCGGGACTTAGATATTTTTAGGCCATTTCTTTCACATTTGGATGATTTGGGGAGCTTTCAAAGAGGAGATTCGACATAGCAATTGTGAGGTAAGTAATTTCTACTTAAAAGTGAGTTTAATACTTGAGTTTTGGGTAAATTAACACATAAAATTAGTAGAAATCATGGGATTAGAGTAAAACCTAGGGTTTTGGAAAAAATAAGATTTAGTCAAAAAACTTGTCACAAAATCATGCAAAAACAATATATTATTGATTCTTAGGTTATGGGTAACAATTTCTCTTGAAAATTTCCAGAATCCGAGCATGTGGGCCCGGGGGTACATTTTAGGATTTTGCAAACTAGGTTGAGATAATTATTTAAATAGGGGAAGTGTGGACTTTTGAACATAGATTGATTGCTTTATATAATGTTTGACTAGTTTCGAGTACTTGGGCGACGAATTTGGAGATTCGAACGCATTCTTGACCCGGGAAGTAGGCTTGAAACGAGGTAAGTCTCCTTTCTAACCTTGTAAGAGGGAATTCTCCCCATAGGTTAAGTAATTAAATATGTGTCATTATTTGTGGGGACTACGTATGTGCGAGGTGACGAGAGTCCGTGCGTAGTGACTATTCTTGTTATGTCCAGGTAGTTAGGTTTACACCATGCCTTGTGAACTCCGTTAATTGAACTATATGCCTTGTGATCTCCATGTATGCAAGCTTGTTTTCAATAAATCCTAGAACTTGACGTTTTCAAACGAATTACTATTTTGGAAAAGGATTTAAGGGAAAATGTTGTGTTTATGTGTTACCGCTTTGCAATTTATATTCCACAAACAGAGTGATTCTTTACACTACTCTCATGGGAGCAGGTCGTACGCCACGACAATTTAATAGATGCATTTATGGTTCATGTCGTTTGACCCTTCGGGAGTGCACATTTATTATTATGTTGGCTCAGGCCGTATGTCCTAGACACATTATGCACAAACTATTTGTCTGATATTTGTCATGACTGTTAAACTGTTAGACGTTTAGGAAGACAAATTGTAAATTGTATATTGGTGTTTCGCCACGTAAATAGGTTTGGTGGTTATGCTCAATATTCATTGTTTTACTGTCCACGTGTACTTGTTGTTCATTTTTAAATAATATCTAATTATACTATTTGGACCCTAATATGTGTCAACTCGACCTCTCGTCAGTACTTCTTCGAGATTAGACTGGATAATTACTGGGTACATATTGTTTATGTACTCATGATACGCTCTGTACTTAATTGTACAGGTTCTGAGGCAGGTGCATCTGGGTATCAGTCTGGAGCTCGTCCTTGATTGCACTTGGTTGAGGCTTCACGGTGAGCTATTTCTCCTGCTGCCATTCAGCAGCACTCTGAAGTCTTTCTTTTGCTATTTCTGTCTATATCCTCTCAGACAGTAGGATATTCCTTTATTTCTTTGATTTTCCTCTACTAGATGCCTATAGACTTGTGACTATTCTTTTGGTGATATAATTGATTAAAGTTGATTTTTGGTGTTCGCAACTTAATTGCCCTGATATGTGTTATATTCCATATGGCTAAATTATTTTTGAGATAAGAAAAGTATTTAATATAAAACAAACTAGATTCACCAGATAATTAGTGTTGGCTTGCCTGACGATGGTGTTGGGCGCAATCGAGACTTGGATTAGGATTTGGGTCGTGACACAAACAACCTCAAAACTTCACCAAATCATTCCAAAACTAAGATTCAAGCTCCTTAAGATGTACTCAATCTATTCTAATTACACCCACTCAAAAGAAAGCAAAAAATTGACCTTTTTAGCTACAAATATCTAATTCGCTAATATTAGTAATATTTTAGAAATTGGACAATTTTTGTAATGAGATACTTATAAATGGACATAGCTAGTAGTTTCCATAAAATAAATTAGCAACTACGTAATAAAATGAAGCGAAACAATTAGCGAAAAATAAAATGATCAAAATTATGCGTCCCAGTAGTAATACCAATATTATTCTTTAACCATAATTTCTATTTATTAACAAAAAAGGTGGACATTTCGAGTATGCTTATCGTGAAAACCTCAATGGTTAGTGAATTTTGATTAGATTAGAAAATTATTTTCAGTTTGCTCCACAAAGTAGAGTTAGAAACATATAATTGATACGCAGAAATGCATTATTTAGAAGTCATTGGAGTTAAGTGTAGCAAAGTAAAACAGGGATGGTTAAAACGTACACTTCTTTTCCAATTAGGGTTTCCACCCAGTCGTCTTATATTCTTACTATTCAAAAGCGAGAATAAGGAGCTCTTCGTCGTCCTCCTTTTAAGTGTAATTACATTTATGCCCTTAGGTTTTCTTATTACCCGTATTTACTTGGGGACATTTATGTAAATTTATTTTATTCTTGGGCGGTGGTTGATCAGCCCTCGTTGTGTCACGACCCAAATTTCCCGCTGGTGGGTATCGTGATGGCACCTACCCTTAGGGACTAAGTAAGCCATGCAGTTACTGAATAACAACAACAAATTAAGGAAAACTAACGGTCTTGATATAGAATCTCAACAGAATGTACAAATTTTCCCAAAATCGGTAGTACAAGTCAGAAGCTCTACGAATCTTCTACAACTTCTAAGTACATCTGTTTGGAAATAAATACAACAGCTTATGAATAATAAATACAAAGAAGATGACTCCAACGCCTGCGAACACAGTAGTAGGTTACCTTGAGTCTCCTCGGCAAACATCCACATAGCTACTACAACGTATACTTGGATCTGCACACAAAAAATATGTAGAAGTGTAGTATGAGCACACAACAGCGGTGCCCAGTAAGTATAAAGACTAACCTCGATGGAGTAGTGACGAGGACTAGACAGGACACCACTGGTCTACAAAATAAATAGCATGAATATAGAAATGACCGAACGTTACATCTATCTAAGACTTCACGAAATAATTCACAACAATGACAATATAAAGCGGAAAGAAATTACAGAAATCAATCACGAAGCATCAAAAAAATACACAGAAAGATGGACAGCAAAACGAGCCGAATCGATAGGAAACACAATACGATAGAGAACACCGATAACTCAACTCCACATCGGTTTGTTCACGTCGGGCCTTATCCATTAAAATCCATAACTGGTAGAAATCTTTAAACAACAGTTCATATGAAAAACTTTTGCAAATAAAAACATTTTAGTATGGAAGAGTTTACTTTGAAAACATACTTTCTCCAAAAGTAGATATAAGTATAATTAATAGAGAGAATCACGGAAAACGTAGTTTCTTTCAAAATACGAAGCTTTCCAAAGAGGCTTTCCCAGTAAATGACTTCCAAATATCATTTTAGGCAAGACTAGTGCTTTTCAAATATACCTTCAATGGAAAAGTCATTCAAATATAATCATTTCAAAAGCATTACTTTTTCAATATACTTTTCCAAAAAATCCCTTGATCAAAATCTCCTCAAGATTTATCAACCGGAACTCAGTCCGTAACTCAAAAATTTCCGTGCAGTACAGGAGGAATATCAAATCTTGCCAATAAATGCAGTAAATAGCAAACATGAACAACGGAAATAATAATGCATAAATACGGCAACAGAATGTCCCCTCGTTCTAGGTAACGTAAACACGCACGGAATGTCCCCTCGTTCTAAATAACATAAACACGACAGAGAATTTCCCCTCGTGATAAATAACATAAACATGGCACGGAATGTCCCCTCGTACTAACATAACATTACATGGCACAGAAAGTCCCCTCGTTCTAAATAACATAAACATGGCACGACATGTCCCCTCGTCCTAACATAACATAAACATGGCACGGAATGTTCCCTCGTGCTAAATAACATAAACATGGAACGCCATGTCCCCTCGTGCTAACATAACATAAATATGGCACGGAATATCCCCTCGTGCTAAATAATATAAACATGGCGCGACATGTCCCCTCGTGATAATATAACATAAACATGGCACGGAATGTCCTCTCGTGCTAAATAACATAAACATGGCACAACATGTCCCCTCGTGCTAACATAACATAAACATGGCACGAAATTTCCCCTCGTGATAAATAATATAAACATCAAATATTGGAAAAACGAATCAACACAAAAATCATAAATCACAACACCCCAGCAAGGGAGTCAACAACGCAAACAATATCATCAATTGTATAAACAACAATAGAAATCATACCATCCCGACAAGGGAGTCAACAAGGCAAACAACATCATCAACAACGGAATAATAAGAGAAACCACACAATCCCGGCAAGGGAAACAACAATAACCAATCTCACCTAAATATTTAACTTCATGGAATAATTTCAACTTCAACAAAGGCCCAGTAATAGGCAACATCAACGAAATACCAATAATGTAAATGTCTAACAATTAGACCTAAGTATCACTTAAGGGAATATTCATATAAATCACAATGTAAGACTCACGGGCATGGTTGACCCCAACGAATAGATGTTCCAACTACGGCTAGTCAACTATAAGGCTAACAGTAACTATAGTCAATTAGGCAAGCTAAGAAGAAAATATAGCATGATGACAAGAGAAGTAGAATATTCAATTAAGTCAAGTAAGGTCAAATAGACAACGAACTAATCCAAAAAAAAAAAATTTCTAATTTAAACAAGAAGGGATGAAATTAACAACCAAGGATTTAAATGTAACAATTACAAATCATACACAGGTAATATAAGAACCTACGAATCCTAAAAACCAATCTAATTGCAAATAAGTACGAGTACGAACACGATACCTCGTATACATGGACTACAATCAACAAAGACTACTCAATCCTAAGGGGTAGTTCCCCCACACAAGGTTAGGCAAGATACTTACCTGGACTCCAAGAATCCAAATCAAGCCTCTAGCACCGCTTTCCCTACGAACTCGACTCCAAATCAATCGTATCTAGACATAATCGACTCAATGACATCAATAAAGGCGAAAAAATTCAATTTAAATGCCTAATTATAGATTTTCCAACATTCTTCCAAAATTTCAAAAAATCGACCCCGGGCCTGCTTGGTCAAAATACGAGGTTCGGACCAAAACTCGATCACCCACGACCCCGAATATATAATTTGTTTTGAAATCCTACCCCAAAAAAATGTCAAATTCCCAAATATTCAAAAAGCCATAAATCTACCCAAAAATCCCAATTTCTACCTTTGATTTCATGATTTTAGGCCCTAAAATCTATTAACTATTGATGGAAATGGAAAAAAATAAAGTTAAGATTACTTACCTATGGAGCTATGGAGGAAAAGGCTCTTCAAAATCACCTATGGGGTGTAGGGGAGAATGAGGGTTGTGAAAAATGGAAAATCCCGTAATGATTCTATTTTTGACACTTAAAATCACTGGGCGAAAATACACAGTGAGTTCGCGGCCAAAGCCCCGCGTTCGCACAGGGTAATTACTACCCAGCCCCCCAGGTCCCCTCTACCCCTATGCATTTTCACCCCAACCCTTGCGTTCGCACAGGGTAATTACTACCCAGCCCCCCAGGTCCCTTCTACCCCTATGCGTTTTCACCCCAACCCTTGCGTTCGCACAGGGTAATTACTACCCAGCCCCCCAGGTCCGCTCTACCCCTGTGCGTTCGCACAGTAGGTCCTACACAGGCCTCCGCGTTCGCACTTGACATGGTGCGTTCACACAAGGTATTTTCTACTCAGACCTCTATAACCCTGTGCGTTCGCACTCCCTTGACTGCGTTCGCATAGGGTGAAATACCTGGACACCAAAAAATGCATTCAACACAAGATTTTTCACCACTTTTGCACTCCGACACCTACCTGGAACTGACCCGAGCCCTCGGGGCTCAAAGAGAAATACACACACAACCTCATAAACATCCTACGGACTTATTCAAGTAATTAAACCACCCAAATAACATCATAAAGATCAAATTAAACCTCAAAATCTATACAAATTCTCAAAAACTTCATAAACTTCAAATTTTCCATTTTTTTATCCGAAACGCGCCAAACGAAGTCCGTTTATTACCAAATTTCACAGATAATACATATAAAACATATTGAACATGTTCCAGGCTCCGGAACCAAGATACGGATCCGATAACAAATGTTTCACATCAAATTCCATTTTCAAAAGCCTTTATATTTTTCAGAAAATAATTTTCTTTTAAAATTCATTTCTCGGACTTGGGACCTCAGAATTCGATTCCGGGCATACGCCCAAGTCCCATATTTTCCTACGGACCCTCCGGGACAGTCAAATCACGGGTCTGGGTCTGCATACCAAAAACGTTGACTGAAGTCAACTTATTCAAATTTCTAAGATAAAAATTATCATTTTTATCAGTTTTTCACATAAAGGCTTTCCGGATACACGCCCAGGATATGCATGCAAATCGAGGTGAGATAGAAGGAGGTTTTCACGACCTCAGAACGTAGAATTAGCTAGAAATATACGAGATGACCTTTTGGGTCATCACATCCTCCCCCTCTTAAATAAACGTTCGTCCTCGAACGTGACATGATTCACCTTTAAATCATCCAATCACTGATTGTACACTTCTAACACATACCCTAGAGTGATCCCACGTCACCGAAATCCAAGAAAGCTTGACGAAATGTGATGACCCAAAAGGGGTCATCCCGTATATTCTATAAAATTTTGTGTTATGAGGTCATGAAAACCTCCTTCTATCTCACCTCGGTTTTCATGCACAGCCCGAGCGTGTAGCCGGAAAGCTTTTATGTGAAAAACTGATAAAAATGATAATTTTTGTGTTAGAAATTTGAATAAGTTGACTTCAGTCAACGTTATTGGTAAACGGACTCCGACCCGTGATTCGACGGCCCCGGAGGGCCGTAGGAAAATATGAAACTGGGGCGTATGCCCGGAATCGAATTTCGAGGTCCCAAGTCCGAGAAAAGAATTTTTAAAGAAAATTGTTTTATGAAAAACATAAAGGCTTTTGAAAATGGAATTTGATGTGAAACCTTTTGTTATCGGACCCGTATCATTGTTCCTGAGCCTGGAACATGTTCAATATGTTTTATATGTGTTATCTGTGAAATTTGGTAAGAAACGGACTTAATTTGACGTGATTCAGACCTTAAATGCAAAACTTAATGTTTATAGAAGTTTGAAGAATTTTCATGGACTTTTAGATTGATTCATCGTGTTAGTATTGTTTTATGTGGTTTGAAATCTCGAGCGAGTCTGTGTTAGGTTATATAACTTGTGTGTGTGGTTGGACAGGGTCCTGGGGGCCTCGGGTACGTTTAGGATGCTCATCGGGTGTTAATAGCATATGGGAGACAGCTAAACCATTGCTGGTTCTGGTGTATCGCACCTGCGATGGACCTTCCGCAAGTGCGGACATGCAGGTGCATCGAGGAGCTTGCAGGTGGGGACATATCCCAATACCCCAATCCTCGTAGGTGCGGTGTGTTTTCCACAGATGCGGAGCCGCGGCTACGGCCATTTGACTGTAGGTGCGACCCCAGGCGTCATAGTTGGTTTTCGCACCTGCGATGGTATGTATGTAGGTGCGGGACCGCAGGTGCGGAATTGCTGGGCAATTATATCAGATCCGAGGGTTTAAGTTATTTTCACCATTTTCAAACTGGAGAGCTCGGGAGAGGCGATTTTTTGAGACTTTTTCACCTGGATAACTTGGGTAAGTGATTTCTATCCATTATAGACAAATTTCAATGATTCCAATCTTAAATCCAACCTTTAATTTCGATAATTTTTGGTACAAAATGGGATAAACTTCATTGACCAAATTATTGATTTTTGACCTCCGATTTGAGAGATTTTCATATGTTTAGACTCGTGAGTGAATGGGTTTGAGGTTGATTATAGCTGATTCCCTTGCTGGGATGATTTGGTTTCTTTGTTGCGAACTTGAATGCATAGAATTGTTTTTATATTTGTCTTGTCCTCCCCTCGTTATGATGTTCTCTCTTTGTGCCTGGCATTCCTCTCAGTGGCTACTTCTTATGAGCGAGTTGTTACTACATTTTGATTTAAGTCTTTGTATTGATTTGCTCATCGCACTTTGTATTCGGACTTCTTTGCTTTCGCGCCGGTTGTGGAAATATATATTGGTTCTATCGCATTCTGGTTGGTTTTCTCAGTGGCTGCATTGCATATTTAAATTTTGACTACGGACACAGATCCGAGAGCTTTCCCCCTGTACTGCATCGCATATTTAAATTGGGACTACGGACAGAGATCCGGGAGCTTTCCCCCTCTACTGCATTGCATGACAAATTCTGAGTGGCGGACTGAGTTCCGGTAATTTATCACTAAGGATATCTGAATCGAAAGATAAAATATATATATATATATATTTAAAAAAATATATGAAAAGAAATTATCTCCAGGAAAAGTTATGTCTAAAGGTCTTCTTTTTGAAAGTATATTTGAAAAACATTTGTCTTGCAGAATGATGATATTTGAAAGAGCAGTACTTGGGACAATATATTTTGAACATCATGTATTTCGATGATATTTGAAAGAGTAGTACTTGGGAAAATATATTTTGAACATCACATATGTTGATGATATTTTAAATGAAATAGCAGTACTTGGGAAAATATATTCTGAACATCACATATTTTGATTATATTTGAAAGAGCAGTACTTGGGAAAATATATTTTGAACATCACGTATTTTGATGATATTTGAAAGAGCAGTACTTGGGAAAATATATGTTGAACATCATGTGTTTTGATTATATTTGAAAGAGCAGTACTCGGTAAAATATATTTGAAACATCACGTATTTTGATGATACTTGAAAGAGCAGTATTTGGGAAAGTGTATTTGAATACCCCGTATTTGAAGGGACTATCTAATAAACATTTCTCTTTATAAAAATATGTAAATATACATTTAGAGAAAATATGTTTCAAAGAAGAAATTTCTTTATTCCGAAATGATTATATCTTTAATTTTAAAAATGAACTCACGATTTAAAGGTTTTCATTCGAAAGTTTGACCAGTTTTATTGAGTCATTGGCTAAGGCCTGACGTGATTAAATTGATGTAGTGCTGGGTTGCTTGTGTTTTTGTTGGGTTGTAGTTCCCGCAATTTGGATTGCATCCTTTCCATTCTCTTTGGGTATTTCTATTATGTTATCTGTTGATCGTGATTATTGAGTTTTCTTTCGTATTATTCAATTCTATCGTTAATTACATTGAGAATGCTTTAGATAGATATTTTGGTTTGATCATTTATAGATCTTTCCCTTTTACTTATTAGATCGGTGATGTCGTGACTGGTCCTCGTCACTACTTCACTGAGGTTTGTCTTGATACTTACTGGGCATCTCTGTGGTGTGTTCATGCTACACTTCTGCACATTTTTGTGTGCAACTTCAGGTTTTGGTTGTTGGTAGCTGCGCAGACCGTTGCTGAGGAGACTCAAGGTAACCTGCTGCTGCATTCACAGGCTTCAGAGTCCCCTTCCTATTTTATTTCTATTCAACTGTACTTACTGATTCCTAGGCAGTTGTACGTAGATTTGATAGAAAGATTTCGTAGAGCTTATGACTTGTACTTACCGGGTTTTGGGAAATTGTAAACTTTGTCAAGAATTCTATTTCAAAATTCTTAAAAATTCCTTTATTATTGTTGTTGTTCAGTGGAAATGTTAGGTTTACCTAGTCCCTAAGACTAGGTGCCATCACGATACCCAACATAGGGAAATTTGGGTCGTGACAAGTTGGTATCCGAGCTCTAGGTTCATAGGTGCTACGAGTCATAAGTGGGCTTGGTAGAGTCTTGCGCATCAGTATGGAGACGTCTGTACATATCTTCGAGAGGCTACGGGACTATCTAGACAATTTCACTTCCTTCATTCCTATTTCGTGATTTGATTGATCTTGGAGTTTGAAATTATCGTCCCATTCTCTCACTGATGGTGAGGACACGAGCGGTGGTTCCGGATGATGTTAGCCCTAAGAAAATGTCGCAAGGGTCAGACGCAAAGGCCAACGAGGAGCATGTGCCGCAGTTAAGATGCCTACAAGAGCATCCGTTGAGGAGTCGCTAGTACTCCTAGTTAGGGGAAAGGTACTGGGGGTGCCTGTTGCTACTCCCGACTTCAGGAGACCAGAGCACATTTTTGAGTACAATTGGTACATCGACTCAGGCAAGGTTGATTCTAGTGCACCATTTTCTTCACATATCAGGGGAGGAGTTCAGACTCCCGCCGTCTACACTCCAGAGCAGCGAGATCATATTGGTCAAGTTCTAGTTTTCATGGCAGCACGAAATGTTGTTTTAATTCAGCCCGTGGTTAGGACAACAACATCAGAGGTAGAGTACATTGAGATTGAGAGGTACTGGAAGTACAACACTTCTATCTTTCAGTGGATTGGCGGCGGGTAATGCCTAGGGTTTTCTGGAGAGTGTCTCCATATTCTTCAAATTTCAGGTATTTTGAAGATGAACGGGATTTCTTCTGTCATGTCTCAGGTCCAGAGTAGTGGATTGATTAGTGGTGGCGGCAAATGAGTTTGGGTAGCCTGGCCGAGTTAGCTTTACTAGCATGGATTCAGTTTTCGGGGAACTTTTGAGGGAGGTTGCACCTCAGTTCCGTCGGGATGTACATCGCATGAATTTTGAGCAGATGCGTCAAGGCGCTATGTCACCATTGGATTACGCCGTCAGATTCAGTGAGTTGGCCAAATATACACCTCACTTGGTTGCTTCAGTTAGGAGGTGAGTCCGTAGATTAATTGAGGGACTCAGGCATGGTAGAGAATCTTGGGTCAACCAGTTCAGTTGCATTACCATCTTCGCATGGGAGCGTTTTAGACACTCAGGGGTCTCAGAGGATCCGTATCGTATGTCTTCCACAGCCACATCGGAAGAGAGATTGTTTTCAGTGTAGAGATATTAGCCACAGGGTGAGAGATTGTTCCAGGATTCAGGTGGGAGAGTTATAGCAGGGTGTTCAGGTGGATAGAAGGCGACCCGTTGATGTGTTGCATATAGTAGGCTAGAGGCCGTCGTATCAGATATCATCACCCAGGTATGGCTTAATGTGATAAAGTGGGTTACCATTGTATTTCACCATAGTCCTGTTGGTCAGGACTAGTTCCCATTATTTGTTGTCTTATTTATGAGTGAGTTTCATGTATTGCACTCTATTATTGTGCTTTCTCCTGTTGGGAGATTCTATGAGTAGTAGCCATGTCTATCACTATTTTATTTATCCTTGCTGTGGTGAAACTGGAAGTGAGTCCATGTCGTCCTTCGTGGTAAGCTTTATGTGATTCTCCTGAGTATTTTGTTTTCGAGCTGTGATTTGATACTCCATTGAGATGTGAGTAAGTGAGCTCTATGATTTTTTTAGCCGAGACGAAATAGCGGGAGTTCTCTATTGGTATGATATATATATTCGACATGTGTCTTAGAGTTGAGGGCGAGACCCTCGTGATTCCTTGTGATTTGATATGTTTGGACCGGGCTCAGTACCGCGGTGGAATTTTTATAAGGATGGCATCCTTGTGATTTGTTCATATGCTTTGCTTCTCTCTTGTTATATTGCTTTTGGTAAATCAGTATCGATAGAGAGTTATGCCTATGGGATGGTTTGATAGTACCTTTATATATACTTCTATGTTTCCTACTCAGCTATTTCGTTATGTGCTTATTTAGTTCAGTTTATCGGATGTGTGCCCGGTGGTGTTAGCTGTGACTTGGTGATTCCGGTGTCTACTGATGAGGTCTTCGTGTTTATTGCATCAGTATCGATATTATGGGATTTTGAAAAAGAGAGTTCTTCCACATATGGGACTAACTGCCAATGTTGAGTGGATTTCAGGCAGTTATGGTGATAAAAATTGCTATTGAGCCTATGTGTGATGTGCTATGTTGTGTGGCCATGCCTTATGGGTGTAGACTTGAGTTGATGCATCTGGTTGAGGCTAATGCCAGACATGGATTTTGAATAGGGTCTTTTGGAAATGAGTAAAAGGTGGGGAATTGAGGTATGAGGCTTATCAATGATGATGAGAAGGCTGTATGTCAGTTGTGATGGTGTCATCAGGCTTATGTAGGTTGGGGTGACGTGTGATCACCCCCGGGTGTGTGTTGGAAATGCGCAATCAGTGATTGGATGAGTTCAAAGTTAACCTTAGCACGTTCGAGGACAAACGTTTGTTTAAGAGGGGAGATTGTGATGACCCAAAAGGGGTCATCCCGTATATTCTATCTAATTCTGTGTTCCGAGGTCGTGAAAACCTCCTTTTATCTCACATTGATTTGCGTGCACAACCCGAGCCTATAGCCGGAAAGCCTTTATGTGAAAAATTGATAAAAATGAAAATTTTGTATTGGAAATATGAATAAAGTTGACTTCAGCCAACGTTTTTGGTAAACGGATCCGGACCCATGATTTGACAGTCCAGGAGGGTCCGTAAAAAAATATGGGACTTGGGCGTGTGCTCGGAATCGTATTCCGACGTCCCAAGCCCGAGAAATGAATTTTTAAAGAAAATTGTTTTCTGAAACATATAAAGGTTTTTGAAAAATTAAATTTGAGGTGAAACTTGTGATATCGGGCCTGTATTATGATTCCAAAGCCCGGTACAGGTTCGATATGATTTATATGTGTTATCTGTGAAATTTGGTAAGAAACAGACTGAATTTGACGTGATTCAGACCTTAAATGCAAAACATAATGTTTATACAAGTCCGACGAATTTTCATGGACTTTTACTTTAATTAATCGTGTTAGTGTTGTTTTATGTTGTTTGAAACCTCGAGGAAGTCCGTGTTAGGTTATATGATTTATGTGTGTGGTTGGACGGGGTCCCAGGGGCCTCGAGTTCGTTTAGGATGCTCATCGGGTGTTAATAGCACTTGCGAGACAACTGAACCATTGCTGGTTCTGGTGTCTCGCACCTGCGATGGACCTTCCCCAGGTGCGGACACGTAGGTGTGTCGAGGAGCTTGCAGGTGCGGACTTAGATCAATCCCTCAATCCTCGCAGGTGCGGTTTTTCCGCATATGCAGAGCTGCGGGTGCGGCCATTTTACCGCAGGTGCGACCCCAGGCGTTTTAGTTGGTTTTTGCACCTACGATGGTATTTCCGCAGGTGCGGGACCACATGTGCGGGCCCAGGGGTGTAGGTGTGGAATTGCTGGGCAATTATATCAGATCCGAGGGTTTATGTTATTTTCACCATTTTTGAATTGAAGAGCTCGAGAGAGGCGATTTTTGGAGACTTTTGCACCTGGGTAACTTGGGTAAGTGATTTCTATCAGTTATAGACCAATTTCCATGATTCCAATCTTAAATCCAACCTTTAATTTCGAAAATTTTGGGTAGAAAATGGGATAAACTTCATAGACCAAATTATTGATTTTTGATTAGGTTTTTGACCTTCGATTTGAGAGATTTTCATATGTTTAGACTCGTGAGTAAATGGGTGTCCAGAAAATATAATTTTTACCCGATTCCGAGACGTTGGACCGGGGAACTTTTTGGGCGAATTTCCTAATTTCGTGTATTAGCTTAGCCTTGTGGGGGGGAACTACCCCTTAGGATTGTGTCTTCTAAGTTGATTGTAGTCCGCGTACGCGAGGTGACGAGTGTGTACTCGAACTTATTTGCAAATAGATTTCCCTTTAGGGATTTTTGGGTCTGTATGTTCCCCATATATGAATTGAACTTGTTATATCTGAATTCCTGATTTCTAATCTCATCTTCTTCTGTTCAAGTTAGAAGTACTTGCCTCGCATTACTTGTTTCTTATATGATCTTAATTGACTTAAATGAAGACTTTGTTTCTCCTACCGTTATGCTATGTCTTCCTTCATATGCTACCTATTTAGTGAGCATTGTTCAAACTGAGTTTATTCAGTGAAGCTAATTGTCTAAGTGAGATTGGTTATATCTGACTCCCTTGCCGGGATGATTTGGTTTCTTGGTTGCGAACTTGAATGGATGGAATCGTTGCTATATTTGTCTTGTCCTCCCCTCGTTAGGTTGTTCTCTCTCTGTGCTTGGCATTCCTCTCAGTGGCTACTTCTTATGAGCGAGTTGTTAGCACATTGTGATTTAAGTCTTTGTATTGATTTTCTCATCGCACTTTGTATTCGGCCTTGTTTGTTTTCATGCCGGTTGTGGAAATATATATTGGTTATGTCGCATTATGGTTGTTTTTCTCAGTGGCTGCATTGCATACTTAAATTGGGACTACGGACATAGATCCAGGAGTCTTCCTCCTGTACTGCATCACATATTTAAATTGGGACTACAGACAAAGATCCGAGAGCTTTCCCCATGTATTGCATCGCATATTGAAATTGGGACTACGGACAGAGATCCGGGAGCTTTCCCCCTGTACTGTATTACATGACAAATTCTGAGTGGCGGACTAAGTTCCGGTAATTTATGACTGAGGAGATTTGAATCGAAAGATATAAATATATATATATTTAAAAATATAGATGAAAAGCAATTATCTCCAGGAAAAGTTATGTCTAAAGGACTTCTTTTCGAAAGTATATTTGAAAAACATTTGTCTTGCAGAATGATGATATTTGAAAGAGCAGTACTTGGGAATATATATTTTGAACATCACGTATGTTGATGATATTTGAAAGAGCAGTACTTGGGAAAATATATTTTGAACATCACGTATTTTGGTGATATTTGAAAGAGCAGCAGTTGGAAAAATATATTTTGAACATCATGTATTTTGATGATATTTGAAAGAGCAGTACTTGGGAAAATATATTTTGAACATCACGTGTTTTGATGATATATGAAAGGGAAGTACTTGTGAAAATATATTTTGAACATCACGTGTTTATATGATGTTTGAATGAGCAGTACTTGGGAAAATATATTTGAAACATCACGTATTTTGATGATACTTGAAAGAGCAGTATTTGGGAAAGTGTATTTGAACACCCCGTATTTGAAGGGACTATGTTATAAAGATTTCTCTTATAAAAATATATAAATATACATTCAGAGAAAGTATATTTAAAAGAAAAAATTTCTCTATTCCGAAATGATTATATCGTTAAGTTTCAAAAATGAACTCACGATTTAAAGGTTTTCACTCGAATGTTTGACCAGTTTTATTGAGTTATTGGCTAAGGCCTGACGTGAATAAATTAATGTAGTGCTGAGTTGCTTGTGTTTTTGTTGGGTTGTAGTTCCCGCCATTTGGATTGCATTCTTTCCATTCTCTTTGCGTATTTCTATTATGTTGTCTGTTGATCATGATTATTGAATTGTTTTCCGTTTTATTCGATCGTATCATTAATTACATTGAGAAATATTTAGATAGATATTTTGGTTTGGTCATTTATACATCTTGACTTTTTACTTATTAGACCGGTGGTGTCTTGACTAGTCCTCGTCACTACTTCACCGAGGTTAGTCTTGATACTTACTGGGCATCGCTGTGGTGTGCTCATACTACACTTCTACACATTTTTGTGTGCAACTTCTGGTTATGGTTATTGGTATCTGTGCAGATCGTTGCTGAGGAGACTCAAGGTAACCTGCTGCTACGTTCGCACATAGGCTCATATAACACTTTGATCACAATAGCTGCCCGAAATCAACTCGACATTGGAAAGTAGCCCCACATCTTAAAGAACTCTGTTCCCAAACCCCATAATACTGATAATGATGCAATGAACATGACGACTTCCTTATTAAAGACCCGAGTCACCAGCCACAACTGACACCACCGGGCACACATCCCGCAACTAAACTAAAGAAAAAATATAACGAAATGACAGTATATGAAAATGGAAACATATAAAGGAACAATTAAACAAGCCCATAGGCACGACTCTCTATCAATACCGACTTACCAAAAGCAATATAACAAGGAAGCAGCACAACATATGAACAAATCACAAGGATACCATCCTGATAAAATTTCCACTGCGGTACTCAGCCTAGTCCAAACATATCGGGTCACAAATATCACGAGGACCTCGCCCTCAAGTCCGAATCGTATATTGAAAATATAACATACAAATTGAAATTCCTCCACTAATTCATCTCAGCTGATAAAATCATAATGCTAATTGAACTCATCTCGATGGAGTATCAAATCATAACTCGTAAGAAAAATATTAAGGAAAATTACATAAAGCTTACCACGAAGAACAACATGGACTCACTGCCAGTTTCACTACCATCAAGAATGAATAAAACAATGATAACACGGGCTACTACCTATAGAATTTCCAAACAGGAGTAAACACAAAATGGAGTGCAAAACATGGAAATCACTCATAAATGAAACAACAAATAAGGAAACACGTTCCGACCAGCAGAGCTATAATGAAATACAATTGGTGCCCCTCTATACACATCAAAACATACTTGTGTGATAATATCTGGCACATCGGCCTCCAGCCTGCTATATGCAACACATCAATAGGCCGGGCCTCCCCCTCTTAGGCTCCCTCTACTAACCTGAATACCCTGCTACCACACACCTACCTGAATCCTGGGACAATCTCTCACCCTGTGGCTAACATCTCCACACTGAAAACAATGTCGTTGCCGAAATGTCTGTGAAAAAACAAACAATACGAATCCTCTGAGACCCATGATTACCTGAAATTCCATGCGAAGCTGGAAATGCAAACTGAACTGGTTGACCCACAAAACTTCTAACATGTCGTACCTTGCCCCCATAATACGGACCAGTAGATTCCTCCGATCTACGAGGCCTCATTGCCTCCCTGAACTCTCTCTCTCTGATCTCCTCTATCCTCTCGCTCCCGGTCCCACATGCGCTCTAACCGGCGAGCAATCCCTACTACCTGCTCAAACGACGCATACTACTCTAGTTCTTGAGTCCCGCTAAACTGAATATCATGCATGAATCTCCCAAATGACTCTACGGACTCATCTCCTAACTGAAGCAACCAAGCGAAGTACATGTCTGTCCCACTCACCGAATCTCACGGCATGCTCCAGTAGTGACACAGCGCCCTGACGCAACTACTCAAACTCCACGCGCCATACATCCCGAAGGAACTGAGGTGGAACCTCCCTCAAAGCATCTCCGAAAACTAAATCCATGCTAGTGAAGCTAACTCGGCCAGGTCACCCCAACTCATATGCCATCACCACTGATCCACCCACTACTCTGAACGTGAGACGTGATAAAGCAATCACGCTCGTCTCAACATTACTCAACGTAAGAAGAATACAGTGACACTCCTCCCGAAAATCCCGGGCACCATCTACCGCCAATCCGCTGAAACATAGAAGGGTGGTACTTCCTGTACCTCTCAAGTTCAAGGTATTCTTCCTCCGATGCTGCTACCCTAACCACGGCTGAACTTAAACTAGATGTCGTGCTGTCATGACAACGGGTACCTGACCAATGTGATCTCGCTGCTCTGTCGTGTAGACGATGGGAGTCTGAACCCCTCCCCTGATCTGTGAAGCAACTGGTGCACTAGAATCAACCCTACCTAAGTCAATGTACCACTTATACTCAAAACTGCGCTCAAGTCTCCTGAAGTACTGGGTAGAAACAGGCACCCCCAGTACTTGCTAGCACGATAGGAATGAAGGAAGTGAAATTGTCCTAATAGTTCTTGTAGCCTCTCGACGGTAAGTACAGACGTCTCCTTACCGATCCGCAAGACTCTACTAAACTCGCTTATGACTCGTACCACCTATGAACCTAGAGCTCTAATACCAACTTGTCACGACCTAAATTTCCCTCCGGAGGGTATCGTGATGGCACATAGTCTTAGAGACTAGGTAATCCTAGCAGTTACTGAATAACAAGAATAAATAAAGGAAAACTAACGGTCTTGATATAGAATCTCAACAGAATGTACAAACTTTCCCAAAACCGGTAGTGCAAGTCATAAGCTCTACGAATCTTTTACAACTTCTAAGTACAAAAAAGAAGGTGACTCCGACGCCTACTAACGCAGCAACAGGTTACCTCGAGTCTCCTCGGCAATCATCCACACAACTACTACAATATATACCTTGATCTTCACACAAAAAATGTGCAGAAGTGTAGTATGAGCACGTCACAACGATGGCCAGTAAGTATCAAGACTAACCTCGGTGGAGTAGTGACGAGGAATAAACAAGACACCACTGGTCTACAAAATAAATAACATGAATATAGAAATGACCGAACGTTACATCTATATAAGACTTCACAAAATAATTCACAACAATGACAATATAAAGTGGAAGGAAATTACAGAAATCAATCACGAAATAACACAAAAATACACAGAAAGATGGACAGCAATACAAGTCGAATACAAAGGAAACACAATACAATAGAGAACACTGATAACTCGACTCCACGTCGGTTTGTTCACATCGGGCCTTAGCCATTAAAATCCATTACTAGTAGAAATCTTTAAGCAGCAGTTCATATGAAAAACTTTTACAAATAAAATCATTTTAGTATGGAAGAGTTTACTTTGAAAACATACTTTCTCCAAAAGTAGATACAAGTATAATTAATAGAGAGTATTACGGAAAACGTAGTTTATTTCAAAATACGAAGCTTTCCAATGAGGCTGTCCAAATAAATGACTTCCAAATATCATTTTAGGCAAGACTAGTGCTTTTCAAATATACCTTCGATGTAAAAATCATTGAAATAAAATCATTACAAAACCTTTACTTTTTCAATATACTTTTCAATAAAATCCCTTGATCAAAATCTCCTCAATATTTATCCACCAGAACTCAGTCCCTAACTAAAAACTTTCCATGCAGTACAGGAGGAATATCAAATTTGCCAATAAATGCAGTAATTAGCAAAAATGAACAACGGAAATAATAATGCATAAATACGGCACGGAATGTCCCCTCGTGCCAGATAACGTAAACACGGCACGGAATGTCCCCTCGTGATAAATAACTTAAGCACGGCACGGAATATCCCCTCGTGCTAAATAACATAAACATGGCACGAAATGTCCCCTCGTGCTAACATAACATAACATGGCACGGAATGTCTCCTCGTGCTAAATAACATAAACATGGAACGACATATCCCCTCGTGCTAACATAACATAAACATGGCACCGAATGTCTCCTCGTGCTAAATGACATAAACATGGCACGGCATGTCCCCTCATGCTAACATAACATAAACATGGCACGAAATGTCCCCTCGTGCTAACATAACATAACATGGCACATAATGTCCCCTCGTGCTAAATAACACAAACATGGAATGGCCTGGCCCCACGTTCTAACATAACATAAACATGGCACGGAATGTCCCCTCGTGCTTAATAACATAAACATAACACGGCATGTCCCCTCGTGCTAACATAACATAAACATGGAACGGAATGTCCCCTCATGCTAAATAACATAAACATCAAATTGGAAAAACGAATTAACAGCAAGAATCATAAATGACATCATCCCGGCAAGGGAGTCAATGATGGAAACAATATCATCAACAGTATAAACAACAATAGAAATCATACCATCCCGACAAGGGATTCATTAAGGCAAACAACATCATCAACAACGGAATAATAAGAGAAACCACACAATCCCGGCAAGGGAA